>APFE031623007.1:83132-104712 GCA_000404065.3 Pinus taeda
TAGTCTAAGCTAGAGTAGAGTAGGCTAATGTAGGCTAGGCCAGAGTAGGATAGGCTAGAGTAAGGTAGGCAAGAGTAGGCTACAGTACGTTAGGCTAGGTTAGGCTAGGTTAGAATAGGTTAGGCTAGGTTAGGCTAAGCTAGAGTAGTTTAGGCTAGGATAGGTTAGGCTAGAGTAGGCTAAAGTAGGCTAGGCTAGAGTACGTTAGGCTAGGTTAGATTAGGTTAGACTAGATTAGGCTAGACTATGTTAGGCTAGAGTAGAGTACGGTGGGTTATGCTAGGTTAGGTTAGGCTAGAGTAGGTTAGAGTAGGCTAGAATAGAGTATGCTAGGTTAGGCTAGTCTAGAGAAGGTTGGGTTAGAGTAGGATAGAGTAGTTTAGCCTAGAATATGCTAGGGTAGGATAGAGTAGGGTAGGCTAGAGTAGGGTAGGCTAGAGTAGGCTATGCTAGGCTAGGGTTGGTTAGGCTAGGTAAGGCTAGGCTAGAGTAGGTTAGGCGAGGCTAGGTTAGGCCAGGTTATTCTAGGCTAGAGTAGGTTAGGCAAGAGTAAGTTAGGCTAGGCTAGCTTAGGCTAGGCGAGGCTAGAGTAGGCTAGGCTAGGCTAGGTTAGGCAAGAGTAAGCTAGGCTAGGCTAGGAAAGGCTAGTCTAGGCTAAAGTAAGCTAGGCTAGGCTAGGTTAGGTTAGGCCTGAGTAAGTATGCTAGGCTAGAGTAGGGTAGGTTAGTGTAGGCTAGAGCAGGTTAGGAGAGAGTAGGTTAGGCTAACCTACCGTAGTTTAGGCTAGGGTAGGTGAGACTAGAATAGGTTAGGTTAGGCTAGAGTAGGTTAGTCTAGGCTCGATTAGGCTAGGCTAGAGTAGGTTAGGCTAAGTTAGGCTAGATTATGTTAGGCTAGGTTAGGATAGAGTAGGTTAGGCTAGAGTAGAGTAGGGTGGGTTAAGCTAGAGTAGGTTGGAGTAGGCTAGAGTAGGCTACGTTAGGCTAGAGTTGGCTAGACTGGGGTAGGTTAGGTTAGAGTAGGATAGAGTAGATTAGGCTAGAATATGCTAGGTTAGAGTAGGCTAGGCTAGGCTAGGTTAGGCTAGACTATGCTATGTTAGGCTTGGTTAGGTTAGGTTAGAGTAGGCTATGCTAGGCTAGAGTAGGCTAGGCTAGGATAGGATAGAGTACGCTAGGCTAGAATAGGCTAGGCTAGGCTAGGATAGAGTAGGCTAGGATATGCTAGGTTAGGTTAGGTTAGGCTATGTTAGACTAGGCTAGATTAGGTTAGGTGAGAGTAGGTTAGGCTAGGTTAGGCTACATTATGCTAGGATAGAGTAGGTTAGGCTAGGCTAGAGTAGGCTAGAGTAGGTTAGGCCAAAGCAGGTTAGGCTAGGCTAGATTAGGCTTAGCTTTATTTGTCTAGGCTACGCTAGGTTAGGTTAGGTTAGGTTAAAGTAGGTTTGTCTTTGTTAGGCGAGGTTAGAGTAGATTAGGATAGGTTAGGCTAGGTTAGGCTAGGTTAGGCTAGGCTTGAGTAGGTTGGAGTAAGCAAGAGTAGGCCAGACTAGAGTACGATAGGTTAGGCTAGAGTAGGCTAGGCTAGAGTAGGTTAGGTTATAGTAGGCTAGAGTAGGTTAGGCTAGAGTGGGCTAGAATAGGTTAGGTTAAGTTAGGTTAGGCTGGGCTAGGCTGGGCTAGGCTACAATAGGCTAGGTTGGGTTAGGCAAGGCTAGGTAAGGTTAGTTTAGGTTAGGCTAGGGTAGGCTAGAGTAGGCCAGGTTAGGCTAGGCTAGGTTAGGCTAGAGTAGGCCAGGTTAGGCTAGGCTAGGTTAGGCTAGAGTAAATTAGGCTAACCTAGAGTAGTCTAGGTTAGGCTAGAGTAGGGTAGTGTAGGGTAGCGTAGAGTAGACTAGGCTAGCTTAGAATAGGTTGGGCTAGGCTAGAGAAGACAAGGCTAGGTAAGGCTAGAGTAGGCTACACTAGAGTAGTCAAGAATAGAGGAGTCTAGGCTAGAGCCGACTACGTTAGAGTAAGCTAGACTAGACTAGAGTAGGCTAGGCGCTAGGCTAAACTAGACTAGGTTAGGCTCAAATAGGTAATGGTAGGCTACCTTAGCAAAGAGTAGTATAGGTTAGGTAATGGTAGGCTAAGCTAGGCTATGTAGGCTAACCTAGAGTAGACTGGGCTAGGGTAGGCTAGGGTAATCTATGTTATGCTAGGCTAGGGTAACAGAGAGTAGGCTAAGCTAAGCTAGGATAGAGGAAGTTGAGGTAGAGTATGCTAGGCTAGACTAGAGTAGGCTAGCTTAGGCTAGGCTAAAGTAGGCTAGGTTAGAGTAGGCTCAACTAGGCTAAAAAAGAGTAGGCTAGGTTAGGCACCAATAGTCTAGGCTAGGCTAAGTAGACCAATATGGAGTAGGTTAGGGTAGAGTAGGCTAGGGAGTGTAGGAAAGGCTAGAGTAGAATAGCCTAGTTTGGGCTAGGCTATGTTAGAGTAGGCTAGGTTAGGATATGCTAGGCTAGGCTAGGATAGAGTAGGATAATCGACACCATGCTAGGTTAGGCTAACCTAGAGTAGGCTAGGCTATGTTAGGCCATAATAGTTTAGGCTAGAGGAAGGTAGGCTAGGGTAGGGTAGGTGAGACTAGAGTAAGCTTGACTAGGGTATGGTAGAGTAGGCTAGGCTAGGATAGGGTAGAGTAGGCAAGGATAGGCTAGTCTAGAGTAGGCTAGGCTAGGAAAGATTATGCTAGGTTAGGCAATAATAGGCTAGGCTAGGCTAGAGCAAGGTAGGGTACGCTAGGGTAGGCTAGGTTAGGCTAAGAGAGAGTAGACTAAGCTAGGCTAGAGTATTCTGACATAGGATGAGGTAGATAAGGCCAGACTAGAGTAGTTTAAGCCATAGTTAGCTGGGCTAGGGTAGAGTTGGTTAGGTTAGGTTAGAGTAGGTTAGCATAGGCTAGATTATGTTAACCTTTGGGTTAGTTTAGAGTCTACTAGGGAAGAGTACTCTAAGCTAGAGTAGTCTAGACTAAGGTAGGTTAGGTAAGGATATGATACCATATAGTAAGGTAAGATAGGTTAGGCTAGAGTAGGCTATGCTAGATTAGGGTAGGCTAGGGTAATCTAAGATACTAATTTTGAGTAGGCTAGGTTAGGCTAGACAAAAGTAGGTAAGGCTAGAGAAGTATAATCTAGGCTAGGCTAGGCTAGAGTTGGGCAATTTAGGCTAGGCTAAAGTATATTATTATAGACTATGCTATGCTAGAGTAGGCTAGCATATGCTAGGCTAAACTAGGCTAGGTTAGGTGAGGCTAGGCTTGTGTAGGCTAGACTATGTTAGAGTAGGCTAGGGTACACTCTGTTAACCAAGGCTAGAGTAGGCTAGGCTAGGTTTGAGTAGCCTAAGCTATGCTAAAGTAGGTTAGGCTATTTTATTCTAGAGTAGGCTATGCTAGAGTAGCCTAGGATATTCTAGGCTAAGCCAGGCTAGAGTAGACTAGGTCAGGCCATGCTAGGCTATGTTGGGTAAGAGTAGGCTAAGATAGGCTAGAGTATGCTAGGTAGTGTACACAAGGCTAGAGTAGGCTAGGCTAGTCTAGTCTAGGCTAGGCAAGGTTAGGATAGGCTAGGATAAAGTAGCCTAATCTAGTTTCGGCTATAGAAAGCTAGGCTAGGGTAGGCTAGGCGAGACTAGAGTAGGCTAGGATAGTTAGGAGTAGGCTAGTTTAGGAAATAATAGGATAGAGTAGGATAGTGGAAGCTAGGGTAGGCTAGGTTAGGAAAGCTAGGGTAGACTAAGCTAGGCTAGAGTATTCTTATGTAGGATAGGGTAGAGAAGACTAGGCTAGAGTAGTCTAAGCCAAAGTAGGCTAGGCTAGGGTAGAGTAATTTAGTATAGGATAGAGTAGGTTAGGCTACGATATAGTAGGCTCTCATGTAGGTTAGGCTAGATTCTGCTAGGCAAGAGTACTATAAGTGAGAGTAGTCTAGGCTATGGTAGGTTAGGTTAGGATAAGATACCGTAGAGTAGGCTAAGCTAGGCTAGTCTAGAGTAGGCTATGCTAGAGTAAGGTAGGCTAGGGTAGGATAAGCTACTGGGATTGAGTAGGCTAGGCTAAATTAGATAAGGCTAGAGTTGGGCAATTTAGGCTAGGCCAGGCTAGGATCGTCTACGGTGGATTAGTCTAGGCTAGGCCAGAGTAGGTTAGTTTAGAGTAGGCTATGTTAGGGTAGGCTAGCATATGCTAGGCTAACCTAGGCTAGACTAGGCTAGGCTAGGCTTGTGTAGGCTAGAATATGTTTGAGTATGCTAGGGTATGCTAGGCTCACCTAGGCCAGAGTAGGCTAAGCTAGCTTTGTGGAGCCTAAGATATCCTAAAGTATGTTAGGATATTTTATACTAAAGCAGGCTATGCTAGAGTAGCCTAGGATATTTTAGGCTAAGCCAGGCTAGAGTAGACAAGGTTAGGCAAAACTAGGCTAGAGTATGCTAGGCAGTCTACTTAAGACTATAGCAGGCTAGGCTAGTATAGGCTAGAGTAGGTTAGAGTAGGCTAGGTTAGGATAGGCTAGGTTACGCTAGGAAAGAGTATGATAATCTACAACATGATAGGTTAGGCTAACCTAAAGCAGAATAAGATAGGCTAGGTTGGAGTAGTCTAGGCTAGAGAAATTTAGGCTAGGGTGAGTTAGGCAAGACTAGAGTAGGCTTCACTAGGATAGGATAGAGTAGGCTAGGCTACACTGGGCTAAAGTAGGTTAGGGTAGGCTAGTCTACAATAGACGAGGCTAGGAAAGAGTAACCTAGGTTAGGCAATAGTAGGCTACGCTTGGCCAGAGAAGGGTAGGCTAGAGTAGTCTAATGTAGGATAGAGTAGAGAAGGCTAGGCTAGAGTAGTTTACGCCAAATTAGGCTAGACTAGGGCAAAGTAGGTTAGGTTTGGCTAGATTAGGTTAAGTTAGACTAGAGTAGGCTAGCCTGTAGGTTAGGATAGAGTACACTATGCAAGAGCATTCTAAGCTAGATTAGTATAGGGTAAGGTAGGCATTGACAATTCTGTACCCGCAAGCATTTAGGGGATCTCCCCAGTAAGAAGTCCCAATTAGACCTCACACTGTTTGGTGTAGGAGACCCATTTGGTATAAAGGACCAGTTGCCAAATTCTTAAATACTTTCTTTGGCTATAGCTATTAGCAAAAGAGAGGGATGATATGGTGTTTTCAAAAATCAAGGGTGTGTTGAAGAATCTAGGGCAGATAACATTAGTAAGATTCTTCTAGACTTGATAACAATTTGTGAAGTGATTTTTTCAATTTGTCTTAGCTTGATCTTCTTCTTATTATTAGTGCATGCATTTACTTAATCAAACTGATATCAAAACAAAGGGATGAGAACTCGAGAAGTTAGAATTCTGCTAGGGCCAAAGCCTCTCCCTCTTGGAGAGGAAAACCTGCATGCAATTCTTCTTGAAGAGATTCCAATTGATGAACACCAAGACCTTGATACTTGACCCTCTCTTCCACTCCAAGAACAAGACACCATTCTTCTTCCTTGTCACTATTGATATCATCATTATTGTTGCACTATTGAGATCTAACATTCACCAAGGTCTTCGTCATACCACTGAAATCTCCATTACTTGATACAATGTCTTCATTAAGATCATGATTATCATTGTCCAAATGTTGAGACAGTGTCATGTTATCTTCATCAAGGCTATGATTGTGCACTTCTTGCATGGAGATACAATTGTTTCTTCAATGATTGCGTACTCCTTGGAAATTGAGTAAAGGAAACTTTACCTCGGTGCAAGAATGGTCTCTTGTCACAGAACAGAGTGCTCTAAGCCCTGAATCTGAGAGCACCTTCACTAAGACATAAATATTCAGTAAGGAAGGTCAAATATACTTTTACACATAGATGCTGTACCTTCACTAGTGCAAGCAAATTGCAACAGTGTATGAATAGGTTGTTTCTGTAGAAGGAAGATCAAGAGGGAAACAAATATTTACAAGGGCCCACTTGTGAGATTGTTAGCCATCCATCTGAAGATGAACATAGCATTTCATTCCATCATTTAAGATTGTTTCAGATGTGTGAAAACTCCTTTACTTGATTTACTTGCAAATTGTTCTTTTACATTTCAACACTAGAGTTGTTTTGGTTTCAATTGCCTTTACGATTGTTTTCTGTCTGATTATGCAATAATTTCCTTAAGGTGTAGGATTAGGAATAGGAAAAGTTCATACCACTTCTGGCATTGCCTGTGCTTCGTCTCTAAGTTTATGAAACCCCTGGGTTGATAATTAAGTGTTGAGGAGTTTTCTTAAATGCAATTCCTGCACCCAACATTTTGGCACCGTTGTCAGACAGGTGATTTGAATTGGTAAGAATTTTCCATTTTCTTGCAATAGGGGTAAGTTTGCTATTATTTTTTCTTGCAGTGTGCTGATTTATTTTTTGAAAATTGCAGTTTTTATTTGAATTTCGTTTTGTCATTTTTGAAATGAATGCCTAAAAGAGGTAGGGGTCCGAAGCCCACTAGGGGCCAAAGAGATACTGGCAAATTTGAAACCAAAACTCATATTGGGCCTTCTTTTGTAGGAAGAAAATCCAAACAAACTCACACTCATCACGTAGGAACAATCCACCTATGCTCTGGCAGCTATGGTCCAGGTGTGACACATAAAGGGGAAGAAGGGGACTGTTGGAATCCATAGTCAGCCTTCTCAACCTATTGAGAGTGGTTCGTGTGGAAGAACAACAATGGTAGCTATGGAAGACCATGTAGAAGGAAGTGGTGAAAATTAGGTAAATGAGGAACAATCCACTTTCGGTTTCCCGATTATGGATCCTGATACACAAGTACAGATGAAAAATATCTCACCATCAGCTCTTCCTCATTTTTATGGTAAGGTACATGAAGACCCAAACTCTTTCTTATTTGAGTTTGATATTTTGTGTAGAAGTTATGATTATTCATCTGATGCCCAAAAGTTAAAGTTGTTTCCTGCAACTCTCAAGGATGCAACACTCAACTGGTTCATGGGACTGGGAGGAAACACTGTATCTTCTTGGGAGAAAATGAAGAGAGTGTTCTTGTCAAAATATCAGGAATATTGTAACTCTCAAGATATTCAAGATGAAATCTTTACTATTGTGCAAAATGATGATGAGACTCTAGAGGACTACTTGGAGAGATTCTTGTATATCCTTCAAAGGTCAAAGCAAAAATTTGATCCAAGTACCATTAGAACCTTGTTCTTATGTGGGCTCATTAATGATGCTAGAAATAATTTAAATATGTTAGGACAAGGGGATATTTCTCAAAAGACTTTTGATCAGATTTGTGACTTGTGCAGGAAATTCTCGAGGAACCAACATAGATTTGGTAAAGGAATTCAGAATAGAAATATGAAAACCAAATCTACTGATGCGATGATTGTTGGACTAGAAAAAAAATGGATAATATAAAAATTGAAATAATGAATATTGTTAGTAAACAAATATACTCTTTGAAGTTTCAGCAAAAACTTGTAGAAGAGCAAGATATATTGTCTATTTACTATCCTAAATGTAGAAGAAAGCACCCTTTAAGAGAATGTCCTTTCGATATTAAAGAAACTAATAAATGTGCAATTTGTGCAGATAACCATGCTACAAAAAAATGTCCCTCCATACCTGGGCTAAAAGCTATACTACAAGGGGGACAATTTGAAGCTGAATCACTACATGTTATGGGAGCACGAAGAAATTGGCCTCAGCTAAGTGCAGGTATGGTTCTTGAACCTCCATCAAATTTTTTTGGTTATAATGCACACTCATATTCCTATCCTAACATTGGTCACTCTCAACATTGGCAGCATGGGAGTCAATATCCGTATGCACAACCTTCTCAATACTGGAAACAAGGATGGAGAGGGCCAAACCATTCACATCATTCCTATCATGCACCTATGCAATCATACCCTCCTACATATGCACCTTACCCAATGCCTCAACCATCATTACCTCAGCTAAGTCAACCTATGCCACCATTACCATTACCTCCACCATTTTGACCTTCTCAACTGCCTGCTCAACCTTTACCCAACCCCAATAATAAAGAAGTACAAATGATCCATTCTATGACCCCATTTTCTTCATCCAGATTTCAGACTATGCCAGTTGGAGTCAATGATCTCCAATTGAGATCAAGGAAGGTAGTAACCTTAGAGAATCAAAAGAAGACCATGGTGATTATCGATGAGAATGGAGGGGAGGAAACTCCTGACCATTCTGAAAAAAAAAATGACACCATTCAGCCTATCCCCGTACATTCTGAGCCCTTGTCATATTCCTCCAACGGACCTCCCTATCCATATAGGTTAGTTGTGGAGAAGAAAGACCACATTATTGAGTCTAGCCTGGCTTCTGAACTTAGAAACCTTTTCATAAGGGTACCTTTGCTCAAAGCTATTAAATAGATCCCCATCTGTACAAAAATTATTAGGGAACTTTGTCCTAAGAAGCTAGGAAGGAGAATATTGGAACCTCAAACTATTCAATTTGTTGGTAGAGCAGCAGAGTTGATGATGGGGTGTATGCACATGGAAAAGCATACCGACCCCGGAAACCCTGTTGTTTCTATTCAGATAGGTGATGTCCTTGTCTCCAATGTACTTATAGACCTAGGGGTAGCCATTAATGTTATGAGCAAGCAAACCATGGATCAAATTGGATTGGTCCATATTCGTCCTACTCCCATTGTGCTTGAATTAGCAGATAGGTCTAAAATCAAGCCTTGTGAAGTTTCTGATGGGATTCTCTAAGTCATAACAAGTTTCTTTGGCTATGCCTCGAAAGTGCTTGACAAGTGCTTCTTCTATCTCAGCATGAGAGTTGTGAAGAGTACCTCCCTCATCCTTGATCACTTAAATTCTGTTGTGAACTCTGTTCGCCATAGCGGATCTATGGAAAAATCTACTATTTCTTTCTCCCTCTTTGAGCCATTGAACCCTCAATTTTTTCCTCCAGAATATTTCCTCTTGTTTTCATAAATCCTCCCATTATTGATTACATTTGGTGGCCTGATCATTTCCGGTTTCATCGAAGCTGTCTGTGATAAGGGCTTGGTTGAGTTCTTGCATTCTACCCTCTACTGCTCTTTTAGCTACAAAAATATTTCCATGTTCATTCTTGTTCCAATCCTTGAGCCGAAGCTTGATGTGTTTTAGTCTTTTTTGAAGAAAGAACATTCTGGTGCCCTGAATGTTCAAATATTTTGACCACCATTTGGCAATGTTGTTGGAGAAATCTGGATGGGAAAGCCAGATGTTTTCAAAGCGAAAAGGTTTATTCCTTGGAGTACTAATATTCTGCACCTCCAGATGAATCTGCCAGTGGTTAGATCCTCCAAAGGGTAGAATTCTTGCTGATATTTCCTTATCATTGAGCATAAGGTCTTTAGATATCATGAATCTGTCTAATTTTGAAGCCAACTAAGATTCTCCTCCTCTTTTGTTGTTCCAAGTAAATATGCCATTACTAGTTACAATATCCACTAACTTCATAATATCTGTAAAATTCTGCAACTTCAAAGAGTCTTTACTTTGAACTCTGGTTCCACCATTTTTCTTCGAAAGTGGTTTAATCATGTTGAAATCCCTCCCAGTATCCATGGCATGCCTGAATGTCTGTCTCTGAGTTCCTCTAGAGAATCAAGAAATGTTGAGTTTACCCTCCAGTATTTGGGGGCCATACACATTTGTGACTAGGTAGGTTTCCTTATATCCTACAGGCTGTATGACCACAAAAAGATATTCTCTAGATACCATAGCATCTAAAATGTCTATTTTCTTTGGATTCCAAAGGGTGAGTATATCGCCTGCTGTATTCTTCGCTTTGACTTCCAGAAAATCATAAAAATTGAGCCATTTTCAATGAATCTCTTTTAATTTTTGAATGGAACATTTGGTTTCCTGGATGAAGATCACACTCAGAGCCATTTGTTTCATTTTGTTACTAATCAGTCTCTATTTTCTTTTACTACCTATACCTCTAATATTCCAAGAAGTAAACTTCATTATTAAAGATTGGTAAAGGAGTAGCTAGTTAGGTATTTCATCTTACCTGAGTCTATCATTAGCTTTCCACATTCCATCAAAAGTTTGTTCTGCTTTTTCCTGCCTCTTTTTTTTCCTGGGTTTCTGGGTGCTAATCCTAGAGGTAAAGAGTCTATCCCTTCTTCAGTTCCTTGAATCAAGAAATCCTCTAGATCAAGATTCTCTTTCTCAAGAATCACCTGAAGTTCTTGGTCCTCCATTTCCATCTCACTTTGGGTCATCTCATGATCCATTTCTATTTCTACATCACCCACCAACGTCTCTGTCTGCAGATTTTTTTCTTGTGTTTGTTCCTTGTCCTCTTCTTTCCCTTCCTCCATTAAACCTTCTCCCTTCGTCTGGTCTGTTGTAGTTATCTCTTCTTCCTCTTCCAGGACTTGGAACCTGTTTTGACTGGCTTGTTGTCCTTCAGATTTTTGTGTCTTTGACCCTCTTTTGCTTCCTTTTCCTTTGTTTGCCACTTTGTGAAAGCTTTCAGAGTCTTTCATTGCGTTAGTTTTACTCCTATTCTCTATTTTAGTGAGAAGGGAATCCCTGAATAGGTGCCCATGCTCATGGAATTTGCAACATTTGAATAGAATATGTTTGTAATCTATAGTTTGAACCCGTTCTTCATCAAACACTTCCAATATTACCTCATCTGGAAGAGCTCTAGAGAGATCCATCTCCACACATATTCTAGCAAAGGAAGTGTACTTTCCCTTCCTAGTGGCTTTAGAAGCTTTAACAAACTGTCCTAACTTATTTCCTATGGTTGTTAAGGACACTATTTGCCAATAATCAAGCGGAAGAGAATAGAGCCTTACCCAAACCAGGACCGAAGTAAATGTCTCGGGTTCCGGGACAAAATTCATGATCCAGGGTCTCATATGGAGACCTGCTGCAACATAGAAGTAAGGCACGCCTTCAAAAACTCTATCCTTATCTTCGATGTTTACAAAAACCACAGTAAAGAAACCCTTTGATCCTAGGTGTAGGCCGATGCTTCCTTTCGGTTTCCAATGATATCTTATCCACATTTGTAAGGCTTTTTTTATGGGCCATAAATCCATGAATTTGCAAATGATTGCATAGGTTTGCATATGGTCCCTGTGCGCCTACAGAGTAGGCTCATTTAAAACAACTATGGGAGTCACAGTAGCTTTGGCTTACATGGGCCCATGTGTGCTTTATTTATTGTTCCTTGTTCCTTGTCTTCTTCCTCATTTTCTTAAATAATAATATTTTCCTTTGACTTCTGTCCATCTTGTTCCTCTTCACTGTTCCTATTCCTTCTCTTTGAAGGTCCTCTATCATATTCCATAGGTTTCTTCCCCCTGTTGGTCAGAGCCTATTTGAAGGAGGGAGTGGAGCTCCCTCCTTTGTGCCCCTCCATGGAGAGCCACCCCTGTAACAGCTCGGTAACCCTAGGTTTTTCCTCCTTCGTCGCTCCCGCGCTCAACGCTCCCTGGCGTTAAAAATCTTCTCTAGATCAAATGAGTCTTGAACATTGGTGCAACACCCATGTTCTAGTGCCTTTAAATAACATAGTGATATGCCATTTAATGAGTAAAATAATGATAAAAGAGTAATAGAAATTGGAGCTACACATGGTTTGACATAGTTGTAAACATTGTTAAACCTTATTGGTACCTTTTCAATAGTTTTTAATATGAATTTGTCATTATTATAGTGAATATGACTTTTATAGTTAATATCTATTATCCAAATACTTAAAGAAGTAATAGAAATTGGAGCTACACATGGTTTGACATAGTTGTAAACATTGTTAAACCTTATTGGTACCTTTTCAATAGTTTTTAATATGAATTTGTCTTTATTATAGTGAATATGACTTTTATAGTTAATATCTATTATCCAAATACTTAAAGATGTTATTAATGAATTTTACGAATGAAATATGAAAACATATATAATACTATTTAAAATATATTTATAAATTGATATGATATAAATGAACCTATTAAATTTATTGTGTTACTTATATTTTTAAAACATAAAGTAAAAGGGACCAAATGTATAGAGCTAGTTTAATTCCAAATAAGACTTCCACAAATATTATGCATTGTTTAGGAACCATTACCAAGAATAATTTTAAATGTTAGTAGTTGTATCATGGTATTGAAAGTGCAACAGAAATAAATATCAATCATAGAAAACATTTTTAAACATCCTAAGAAATTGAATATTTCTAGTTTTTCATTTCTCAAATGAATTCCACCAAGAATGCAAACTTTCCTTGACGAAGTAGTTGTTTTTATTGTCAAAGTAAATCTAGCTTCCAAAATACCCCTACTACAACGAAATTTTCATATTGCAACATTTTATGTATGCAACAAATTCTCTTCTTTTCACAAACTTTTGCAAATCTCTTTGAAAATTCACTCATCCTCACATATGCATAGCATCAACAAACACTTCAATCATTTACTTTTTTATTTATATATTAATGGATTTTTTTACCATAGGTATCATTCCATTGTGTTAACCTATGGTATCGTGGGATGAATGGGTCACTCAACTCAATGTGCCTATGGGTTCTTAGTAGTTCTTTGACTCCTCCAAGTCTTACACACAACTCTTGGCCTTCAAAATGTAATTCATATTCTTAAAGGTACAAAATTGTTATCAACATTCCATACAATGTTATTTATTTACATATGTCACATATGTCCATGTCCATAACCACAAGCCCATCATAGTAGGAGTACTCTATACCATAATATTTTTCCCTTTTCATTCCCAGTTCAATGATGATTAACCCTTAAGGGCTATCCCTTAACTCCTCGTGACCAAAGTTTTTGACCATATCCTTCACAAAACGAATATTGGATATCCTTCCAAGCCCTCAGATCCAAGTTCCATACAAATGTGCATCCATGAGCATGTGATATGACCTTGTACGAATCCCATACTAGATACCATTCAAATTCCTTAGCTTTGAGTACTAGAAGAATCAACACTCATGATATGGGATGTGACCACGTCCTATTCTCCATGGCAGGTAGAAATTCAACTCACTTTCTCCAAGTGTTGGCACTCATGACTACAGGCTATGACCTTGATATTGTATGCATATGATTCTAGTGTTTTCCATTCAGAAATATTTGGTATACATAACTATAATTGAAAAACAAATATCCTTCTTCCCTAAACTTGTTGGAAAATTTCTAATCGCACAAGACTCCTCATATCATACTATTCTAATACATGTTCATTTAGACCTATCTTTACTCGGGTATTTCGACATATGGCCCACAATAGGCTATCTTTTATATATGCTAGCTTTGGTGTAAACCATTGATTTTTGAAAATTTTAGCCAAATCAAAATACATGAGAAAACCTCACCAAACACGCTCTTAATCCAAGTACTAGGTCCTTAGGGACTACCATGTCATCCAAGGTGGTCCAATAGCAACCCACCATGTGGTCATTTTTCCAAGTAAGATTGCTCCATCATACCTTTTGATTCATACCAAATGCTAGCCATGACTTTTTATATAAAAATTACAATTTTTGATATATTTAGTTTGAGAGATAAAGTTCCTTTTATCTATTTATCGAACTTGTAACAAAAGCAATAAAAATAGTTCCCCAAGCATGGACATTTCAAATTCCATTTGTATAACATTTACAAATAGTACATAATTTATCAACATTACTCCGAAATATAATATCATCTACATACACTATATTAAGTAACAAGCGATCAAGATCATATTTAATATAAATATTTTTATCAAATGTTCCCCTTTTAAAACATTATTGCTATAATTATTTTTAAATTTTCTAATAGCATGCTCTAGGAGCCTGTTTCAACCCATAAGGTTCCTTCTTCAACTTACATATATGATTTGATTTATCATTCAATTGGTAGCATTGAATTTTCTCAACATATACTCTTCTTTAATCTCCCCATATAGAAACCTTAGTTTACATCCATTTGATATACCCTAAAGCCTTCATATCATGTAAAAGCCAAGAACATTTTAATTGCTTTGAGTCTAACAACTAGTGCAACAGTGTCCTTAAAGTGCACACATACCACTTGAGCATAACCTTTGCAAACTAATCTTTCTTTGTTTTGATAACCTAACCAACTTCATTTAGTTTATTCTTGAAAACCAATGTGGTTACAATCACATACTTTTCCTTTAGTCTTGGAAAGAACTCCCAAATTAATACAAGCCAATTTTTTGTAATTCTTCATTAATGGCCTTAACCCAATACTGGTCATGACTAGCTTGATCAAATTTTTTTGGTTATATTGTGGAAAACAAAGGAAAATTTCCATGTGTAGAAGAGCCTACAAAATATCTTGTTTGAACACCTACGTCATTATTTCCTACAATTTCACATGTAGGATGATATTTTTGAACACACCTGGAAACATTATTAGGATCTAGTTGATGGGGTTCATTTTCTTCTTCTACATATTCTGCATGCTCTCCTTGTTCATGCTCTTCTTCATATTGAGGTTGATAAATGATTGAATCATTTTATGGTTTTTCTATTTCCTTATGTATATGTACAATAAATATGGTTTTTTGACATCCACTAAAGGTGGACCAAATCATCAAGGAAAGGAAAGGATTAAATTTAATCTTAAAACTTTTACCTTTCTCAACAACTCTTGTTAAATAATATATTACATGTTGATGAGGAATTAATCCCCTACATCTCTAATGAACTATTATTTTATTTAGAAAACCAATTTCCTATTTTCAATTACATTAATTTAAATTAAATTAATGGAACCAACTCCCTTTAGTAGATTTCATAAGATCTCCTGAGTCTTCATGCGAAATGCTACTTCATCACCTCCTTCATCATAAGTTTGGACAAACATAAAAACAAGGAAACAAGAACTATGTATAAATTGATATCATTTTCATGTATTCATGTTGACACTTTTGTGTTGAGACTCAAGGAATAACTATTTGAAAACTTGCCAATTCTGTATATTGAAAACTCATAGAATTTGGAAAAATCCCATTATATAAACATGTCAACTAGAATTTCTATATTCTTTTAATTGATGTGTACCCCATTATGATGAGAGTGAACCAAGAGAATTAAGTTAGTTGCAAGTGGAACACATCACTTGAAATTCCTAAGAACCCAATCAAATGCCGAGTTGCAATATAGAAGGATGTATTTGTCATTTGCTAGGTCACATGCCCATCCAAGTAAACAAATTGTCCAAAAACAATTCCAAAAAATTACACGAAGAGTATCAATCGATATCTCAATCATGTATCTTGTGTGTAATTAAAATACAAGATATTGAAACATAATTGTCCCAAATAGCAAGTGCATCGCAAACTAGGTGTCACATTAGTGCTACTCAAATCCAAAATTAATGGATGTTGCACAATATATGACAAGTGGAAGAAAGATCAATTTCCCAAGTGGAAATCTATCAGAAGGGATGAGATCTAATCCTGTCATCTATGGAATATTGTTGTCAATTTGTCATATTGCTTGTTGAAGTATTACATAAACAAATTATTGTTACCCCTTTGGTGATTTTTTTATTGAACTCTATCAACTATAGAATATTATTGCTCATCTGGAAAAAAAATCGTGTTGATGAAACTTTAAATTTGTTAGTCATCATAAATTCCCCACTTTCTGAACTAAATAGACAAACACCATGTGTTTTGATGTGGGTTTATCTTAAGCAATTCATCACTATTTTTGGTGCTTTTGGTTTACTACTAACCATATGTAACACCCTCCTCCCACATTTTCCCAAGCTAACCATTCCGCTGGGGTAAAAATGTGATGAAGAGGTACTATGATGTGATTCAACTTCCCATGTATATTTAACGATGTGGAACCGAAAAAACAAAACCAATCTGACCTTTCTCAGGAGTTACAGAACCTTCAGGACACAACCAACACTTTCAGGTGCCCAACCCTGGAAACAACATATCATTTTGTGGAGCTAGACCCCCACTCACTCCCTTGACAAGTCATGCATGTAATTGAGTCCCTTCGGTCGCTCCCCAAGCAAGGCATGCATGCAACTGTGCCCTTCTTGAAGTAGTTATGAGCTAGCGACCCTGAATTATGTGCCAATTTTTCAGGACTTGGTCTCAAGCCTCTACCCAAAACTTCATGGAACTTCTAGAAATGATAAATAACAATGAAATAAAGATATTAACGCAGGGAAAATTTAAGGGGTTAATATTCTCAAATGGTCTAATTTTCCATGCTTTTTCCAAAAAAAATATTAAGAAATTTTAATACTTTTACAAAAAAATGCCAAACATTTTATAAATTGCATATTATGTACTAGTGCGATTCGCCAAGGTTTCTAAACTTTAAAATAAATTTCCATCCTTAAAATTTTCCTTGTATTAATGCGAACATTGGTATAAGGAATTAATGTAACCCCTACTAGTCATAGCATGAATTTTGTCAAACATATCATAAACATATAATCTACAGGCCATAACAACATATTTGAGCATAGGGGTCTCATACTTATCTAAGAATTGTCAGGAATAATTTATGCCTTATCATAATAGTTGCATTATCATTTATTATGCCATATATTGTTTCGCATTTATTGTACTAATGAAATCATGATGAGAGCCATAACCAAATTCTGTCATGAACCATGCTTATAACCAACATGATAACAAATACAGAACAACCATAAAAACAACATAATAATAAGTACATTTACATGTAGAACATAAGAGGAAAATATATATTATTAACAAATGCAAATCCAACCAAGTCAAGGACTTCCATGAATCACCCGACCATAGATTGGGCTGAACCAAATCTTTCTTTCATCCATTCAACCCCGTGCCGTATTTCAAGAATGAATGCGGGACTCACAACAGAATGAATCAAGGCTTCCTTGAGGTTTACTAGATATCCACCAAGCAATTCCTAGGCCCAAAACCCTCATCATTACAACCAGGATTTACCACAATCCCATCGGATCACTAGGGCCTAAACAAGAATGGTTGCCTCTGTATCTATCCAACTAAATTGTGAGGAATTTTTTTTGTCTCCACCTCTCAGCTTTACCGTGTATCCCGCCATTACCGGTTAAGGGATTCCTAGGCCTACAAGGTCACCATTGTCTTGGATTTACTGTGTATCCCACCATCATCAGTCAAGGGATTTCTAGATCCAATCAAGGGTACTCACAACCAAGCTTTACTGTATATCCCATCAAGGGATTCCAAGGCCTTGTGATTAATCTTAAGACCACCCAACCAAGCTTTGATTCCAGCTGACAATCCATCTCAACCAAAACAAGAGAACCCCATCACACCATGGCTATCCAAAAATGACAAGGGAAGGCTAAAAACCATTGTCACGCTTGGAAAACCCATGCCAATGGAAAAAAGAGAACCAAAAAAATAGATGCATGTAACATGCATGCAAAAAATATCAAGGAAATCATACATGCAACTTGAAAGCTGTAAGTAATCCCATTGTAGGTACTTGAGTCTTGCTCTTCCTTGCTTGATCCTTACTTCCTCTTACTTTCTTTTCCTTCCTTTTCCCTATTTCCGCCAATTAAAGAATAATCAAAGAATACTCTAAATGTGCAAGATTATGAGAGAGTTGAGATAACAAAGGTAGATCCAAAAATAAACTAAAAAAATGTTCAGTAAGCTAAAGGTTGTACATTGTTGTTGTAAACACTAGAGCTCATTTCATGAGCTTTCCTATAGGGATCTGGTCCCTTTTGCATATTGGGTTAACTATCGTATTTTTTCATGCTTGGTTGTCGTGCAATGTTTGCAAGGCCATTGTGATGGTTTTGAAGGTCGGTCTTCATGTATATGAGTTTCCCCAAACATGTAAACATATGTCGCATCCATACAAAAATTCTTGAGCATTATCTCACAAGTGTCGTCACAGTCATCCTAAAGTCTATCTTAAGTGTCGCAATTGTCATATCTTATCGTTAGGTAGTCACACAAATGGAAATTATTCCTTCACCTGCCCCAATGATCTATGTTGTTATGTCATCAAAGTATGCTAAGCGTGTGATTGCAGTTAAGGTTCATCACAGTTCATCACCTATCCCACACTTAGCCATTTTTAGAAAATCTTCCTGACCAAGAAACTTCGATTCATCGAGGCTCACCTCAACTACGCACTATGCAATCTCAGACCTCTAAGCTGTGAACTTGTTGCTTGGAATTGTACAATGCGCAGTCCATGTCTCCCAAAGCTACTACTCTATGCAATTCTTGTGCTTAGCTTCCTAACCTTGACCCTCAAAGTTGTGCAGTTATGTCTCCCAACTGCCTTGAATGACACATTTCATATCTTCCACCCTCAAGCTTTTACCTCGACTATTGGAACTGCATAATGTGCAAAAGCGCAACCTCCCTTTACATCCAAAACTATGCAGTTGGGTTTCCCAATGTCCTTTCCCTCAGCCTGACCCCATTACCTCTAGAAATTGCGCAACCATGTCATTCAAGCTACCCTAAGTTGCACATTGCGTAGTTTCACAACCCAAGCTCTCCACCTAACTATTGAAACTACACAATGCATAGTCCTAGGCCCCTCTTCCCATCCTGTCACTTGTCTAGGGCTTAGTTAATGGATCAAAATGCATCAAATTAGACTAGGGTTTTCAGATTGATGTTGTTTGGTCATGAGTGAATTGCACGAACATGTACACTATCATGTCATGGAAAGGTGATGGAGAAGGAGAACATGAAGGAAGCATGCCTAAATACTCTCTTGTAGTTGAACCCACAAGTTGATCAATCGAGAGAAAGCAAAGGGACATTGCAACAACCATCCAATACTAAAGATCATTAAAGATTATGCATCACCAAGCCATGCAGAGATGAAGAGAAAGAATATCCAATAAGGCATCCAGCAATTAGCACCAACAATGAATTCACATTTCCACATCGTCAAGTAGTTCATGTCAGCAGTGTCGTGTCATGTCATGTCATGAGTTGTCATATGCCACATCACTATTGTGGACCATGTATATGGTACGCAAATGTATTGTAAAGTGGAAGTCCAAAGGACACACATGGAATGTAAAGAGTCATGTAAGTTGAAAAGTCATAGGAAGTCAAACAACCAGGAGGGTAGTTAAATAGTCACCCTTGGTTATATATACTCCCTCATTATATGCAAAGGAATTTTCACCTAGGCTCCTCCAGCAACTCATTAGAGAGATCAACTAGTTCTTTGAGGAGCAAGGAGTGGCTCTAATGTCCCACTATTAGGACTAGTGATGTACATTGTAAACATGTGTCTTGGAACTTTTACTTATTAACATAATCCTTTAAGGCCAGCATGTTCTTCATGCACGAAATATGAGCGTTTGTAAGACTAGTATGTGGACATTTGTATTTCATGTTTGCTTTCACATGTGCTAAGATAGTTGAAGTATTTTGGTTATTTTGGTGCTTATCTGATTGAGAATGTGTTATAATGGTTGTTATTGTTTTCCCATCCTTGTGGAGTATTCCTTGGGATACTAGATATATATTTCCTCATTTATTGGTTGTAACAATCGTCGCATTCGTTGTTGACTATTTCGTTGGATGTTAGATGGATCCTTCGGGTTCATGTGTGTCTCCTCTTGGGAGGTACAATTACCTCTCACTTAGAGGCTCACTTTTCTTCCCCACTCTCTAGTAGAAGAACATTGACATAGTTGCAACTAACAACTCACCATGTGCACACCCTTGCTTTTTGAAGACACCATTTCATCCCTCTCTTTTGCTAATAGCTAGAGCCAAGGAAAATATTTAAGAATTTGGAAACCGGACCTTTATACTGAATAGGACTCCTACACCAAAAGGTGTGAGGTCTAAATGGGACTTCATAGCGGGGAGATCCTCTATATGTTTATGGATCCAAAACCATCAATTCCTACCTTACCCTATAATAATCTATCTTAGAATACTCTTGCATAGCATACTTTATCCTAACCTATAGGCTATCTTACCCTAGCCTATCCTAACCTAATCTTGCCAAACCTAACCTACTCTACCCTAACCTAGCTCACTTTGGCTTAGCCTACACTAGCCTAGACTTCTCTACCCTATCATACATTAGACTAGCCTAACCTAGTCAACTCTAGATTAGACTAACCTAGCCTACCCTACTCTACCTTACCATACTCTAGCCTACACTTCTCTAGCATAGCATAGCCTATTATTGCATAATCTAGCCTACTCTTTCCTAGCCTAGCCTACTCTAGACTAGCCTAACGTAACCTACTCTAGCCTACTCTATCCTAGCCTACTCTACCTTACCCTAGTGAAGCCTACTCTAGTCTTACCTAGCTTACCCTAGCCTAACTTTCTCTAGCCTAGACTACTCCAACCTAGCGTAGCTTAGTCTGTTCTAGTTTAGCCTAACCAAGCATGTTGTAGATTATCCTACTCTATCCTAGCCTAGCCTAGCCTATCCTAACCTAGCCTACTCTAACTTAGCCTACCCTAGACTAGCCTAGCCTACTCTAGACTAGTCTGACCTACTCTTACTTGATGTAGCCTAGCTTGGCCTGATCTAGTCTACTCTAGCCTGGCTTAGCCTAGATATCCTAGGCTATAGTAGCATATCCTACTCTAGCATAAAATAGCCTAATGTGATTTAGCATAGCTTAGGCTACTCAAACCTAGCCTAGCCTACTCTATCCTAGGTTATCATAGCATACCCTAGCCTACTCAAACATATTCTAGCATGCACAAACCTAGCCAAGCCTAGTCTAGCCTAGGTTAGCCTAGCATATGCTAGCCTACTCTAACATAGCCTACTCTAAAAATCCTACTCTAGTCTACCCTAGCCTAATCTGGCATAGATGATCCTAGCCTAGCCTAGCCTAAATTTCCCAACTCTAGCCTAATAAGTATATTTAGGGTTCAATACCATAGAAAAATTTTGGAAGCTCGTATCATTGAAAGATGGAATAAGCTGAAGAAAAGGGTCAAGGAAAGACAGAGTAACAATTCTCTCCTATGAGTAAGATAGTATCCCTCACAAAAAGGTCCTATCTTAAGCTCCTAAATCTTATGTTATAGATATTATCATGACAATAAGATGCATCGTGGCATCATGGAAGCATTAGGAACAAGAGCTCATGACATCACCATGGGATTCATGATTGGAAAAATCCATGGCATTCAAACTTGAAGGATATATCTCTTGGGAACCTCATTGGACATTGTAGGAAAGGATAAAGACATCCAGAACAAGGCTCATCATACATCAAGAAGGAAACATTTTCTAGATGGGGTTATACAAGATCCTCAAGATTCTTCGATGGAATCCTCATAGGAGGGTTCACTAATCTATAGAAGAAGCAAGTGTTTAATCAGAAACTCCAACTTATGGAATTCATGGGATGATGGTATGATGACATGAGAAATGAAGCAGATCAAGGTATTAAAAATATTTTCAATCAAGGAAGTTGCTCGAGGAAGCCTAGATTACCTAAAAGTAAAATTAGGTATGTATGCTTGTGTTTA
>APFE031623007.1:119915-136631 GCA_000404065.3 Pinus taeda
GCATATTCTAGCCTAATCTACTCTATCCTACTCTAACCTAACCTACCCGAGTCTAGGCTACTCTAGCCTAACGTAGCCTACTCTAGCCTACTCCAACCTACTCTAGCCTAACCCACCCTACTCTAATCTAGCCTAACCTACTCTAGCCTAACCTAGCCTAACATACTCTAGCCTAACTTAACCTAACCTACTCTAGCCTAGCCTACTTTAGCCTACTCTAGCCTAGCATAACCTATTCTAGTCTAACCTACCCTAGCCTAAACTATGGTAACTTAGCCTAACCTAGCCTAACTACTCTAGCCTAGCCTACCCTACTCTAGCCTAGCCTAGCCTATCCTAATCTAGCCTATTCTAGCTTACATTAGCCTAGCCTAGCCTAGCTTACTCTGACCTAACCTAACCTAGCCTAGCCTAGCTTACTTTAGCCTTGACTAGCCTTTCCTAGCCTAGTCTAGCTTACTCTTGCCTAACCTAGCCTAGCCTAGCCATCTCTAGCCACGCCTAGCCATCTCTAGCCACGCCTAGCCTAAGCTAGCCTAGCCTAACCTACTCTTGCCTAACCTATTCTAGCCTAGCATAACCTGGCCTAACCTAGCCTAACCTAGCCTCGCCTAACCTACTCTAGCCTAGTCCAACCTAGCCTTACCTAGCCTAACCTACCCTAGCCTACCCTAGCCTAGCGTATTCTATCCTAACTGAGCCTAGCCTAGCCTACTCTAGCCTAGCCTATTCTAGCCTAACCTATTCTATCATACTCTAACCTAACCCACTCTAGACTAGCCTAACCTAGCCTACTCTGTTCTAGCCTACTTTAGCCTACTCCAACCTACTCTAGCCTAACCTAACCTAGCCTAACCCACCCTACTCTACTCTAGCCTAACATACTCTAGCCTAATCTAGCCTAACATACTCTAGTCTAATCTAGCCTAACATACTGTAGCCTAACCTAATTTGGCCTAGCCCAACATACTATAGCCTAGCCCACTTTAGCCTACTCTAGCCTAACCCATCCTAGCCTAAACAACTCTAGCTTAGCCTAACCTATTCTAACCTAGCATAACCTAGCCTAACGTACTCTAGCCTACCCTTGCCTACCCTACTCTGGCCTAGCATACTTAAGCCTACTCTACTCTAGCTTAGCCTAGTCTAGCCTAGCCTACTCTAGCTTACTTTATCCTACTCTACTATTGCCTACTCTAGCCTAACCTAGTCTATCCTACCCTACTCTAGCCTATCGTAGCCTACTCTAGCCCATCCTAGGCTAAAATAGCCTAGCCTAGCCTACTTTATCCTACTCTAGCCTAGCCTAGCCTACTCTAGGATACCCTAGCCTAAACTAGCCTAGCCTTAGCATACACTAGCCTAGCCTATCCTAGCCTAGCCTAGTCTAGCATAGCCTAATCTAGTCTAGCCCATACTACTCTAGCCTAGCCTAGCCTAGCCTACTCTAGCCTAGCCTAGCCTAGCCTACACTAGCCTACTCTAACCTTCTCTACTCTAGGCTAACTTACTCTAGCCTACTCTACTTAGCCTAGCCTAGCCTACTCTATCCTAGCCTAGCCTAGCCTAGCCTAGTCTAGCCTACTCTAGCCTAGCCTAGCCTACTCTAGCCTACTCTAGCCTAACCTAGCGTAGCCTAGCTTACTCTAGGCTAGCCTACTCTAGCCTACTCTAGCCTACCCTACTCTACTCTATCCTACTCTAGCCTAGCCTTGCCTAGTCTACTCTATCCTAGCCTAGCCTTGCATAGCCTACTCTAGCCTAACCTACTCAAGACTACTACAATTTATCCTAGCCTAGCCTAGCCTACTCTAGCCTAGCCTAGCCTAGCCTAGCGTAACCTACCCTAGCATAGCCTACTCCAGCCTAGTCTACTCTAGCCTAGCCTATCATAGCCTACTCTAGCCTTGCCTAGCATACCCTACTCTAGCCTAGCCTACTCTAGCCCACCCTAGCATAGTATAGCCAAGTGTAGCCTACTCTAGGCTAGCTTAGCCTCGCCTAGCCCAGCCTTCTCTAACCTACTCGAGCCTAGCCTAGCCTGCTTTACCCTAGCCTACTCTAGCCTACCCTAGCCTACTCTAGCCTAGCTTACTCTATCCTACTCTACTCTAGCCTAGCCTAGCCTACTCTATCCTAGCCTAGACTACCCTAGCCTACTCTAGCCTAACCTAGCTCAGACTAGCTTACTCTAGGCTAGCCTACTCTAGCCTACCCTACTCTACTCTAGCCTACTCTAGCCTAGCCTAGCCTAGCCTACTCTATCCTAGCAACCTTGCATAGCCTACTCTAGCCTAACCTACTCTAGACTACTCTAATTTATCCTAAGCTAGCCTAGCCTACTCTAGCCTAGCCTAGCATAGCCTACTCTAGGCTAGCTTAGGATACCTTACTCTAGCCCAGCCTACTCTAGCCTACCCTAGCCCAGCCTACTCTAGCCTACCCTAGCATACTATAGCCTAGTGTAGCCTACTCTAGCCTAGCTTAGCCTCGCCTAGCCCAGCATTCTCTAGCCCACTCTAGCCTAGCCTAGCCTAGCCTAGCCTACTTTACCATACCCTACTCTAGCCTAACCTAGCCTAGCCTACTTTACCCTATCCTACTCTAGTCTACCCTAGCCTAGTCTACTGTAGCCTACTGTAGCATACCCTAGCCTACTCTAGGCTACCCTAGCCTAAACTAGCCTAGCCTAGCCTACTCTAGCATAGCCTACTCTAATCTAGCCTAGACTACTCTAACCTTGCCTAGCTTACTCTAGCCTAGCCTACTCTAGTCTAATCTAGCTTAACCTACTCTTGCCTACTCTACCCTAGCCTAGCCTACTCAAGCCTAGCTTACTCTAGGCTACTCTACTCTAGCCTAGCCTAGCCTACTCTATCCTAGCCTAGCCTAGCTTAGCCTACTCTAGCCTACCCTAACCTACTCTAGCCTAACCTATCCCAGACTAGCTTACTCTAGGCTAGCCTACTCTAGCCTACCCTACTCTCCTCTAGCCTACTCTAGCCTAGCCTAGCCTAGCCTACTCTATCCTAGCTTAACCTTGCATAACGTACTCTAGCCTAACCTACTCTAGACTACTCTAATTTATCCAAGCCTAACCTAGCAGAGCGTAACCTACTCTAGCCTAGCCTAGCCTAGCCTTCCCTAGCATACTCTAGCCTAGTGTAGCCTACTCTAGCCTAGTGTAGCCTACTCTAGCCTAGTGTAGCCTACTCTAGCTTGGCTCAGCCTCGCCTAGCCTAGCGTTCTCTAGCCTACTCTAGCCTTGCCTAGCCTACCCTACCCTACTCTAGCCTTGCCTAGAGCCTACCCTACTCTAGCCTAGCCTATCCTAGTCTACTATAGCCTACTTTACCCTATCCTGCCCTAGCCTAGCCTAGTTTGGCCTCACCTAGCTAGTCTGGCCTAGCCTAGTCTGGCCTAGCCTAGCCTAGCCTAGCCTAGTCTGGCCCAGCCTAGCCTATTCTGGGCTAGTTTGGCCTAGCCTAGCTTATTCTGGCCTAGCCTAGCCGAGTTTGGCCTAGCCTAGCCTAGCCTAGCCTGGCCCTAGCCTAGCCTAGTCTGGCCTAGTTTAGCCTAGCCTACTCTAGTCGATCATAGTCTAGCCTAGCCTACCCTACTCTATCCTAGCCTATCCTAGCCTAGCCTACTCTATCTTAGCCTATCCTAGCCTAACCTACTCTAGCCTAATGTGGCCTAGCCTAACCTACCCTACTCTAGACTAGCCTACTCTAGCCCACCCTAGCCTAACCTACTCTACCCTAGCCTAGCCTAACCTAACATACCCTAACCTAGGCTAGCCTAACCTAACCTAACCTAGCCTAGCCTAGCCTAGCCTAATGTAGTCTAATCTAACGAAGCCTAACCTAACCTAAGCTAACATAGCCTAGCCTAGCCTAGCATAATCTAGCCTAACCTAATCTAGCTTAACCTTGTCTAACCTAGCCTAACCTAGCCTAGCCTAATCTAATCTACCCTAGCCTAAGCAAGCGTAACCTAACCTAGCCTTACCTAGCCTATCCTTTCCTAGCCTAGCCTAACCTAACCTAGCCTAACCTAGCCCGACTTAACCTAGCCTAACCTAGCCCAGCTTAACCTAGCCTAGCCTAATCTAGCCTAGCCTAGCCTACTACAACAAATGGACTAAATGTATAAATGGAATGATCGAAATGAAATGGGTGATTGGATAGAGAGAAACTACAGTAATGGCTGAAGAAATCAATAAAAAATACTCTCATAAAACTAAAAGAAAAAATGAAATTCCCTTCACTAAAAGTAAATTCTCGAAATATTCTTCTCAATGAATATCTCGATGGAGGTGATCATAAGGACTGATCATTTAGCCTAATGTTGGTTTTTCCAATCAAGATAAAAGCATAATTCAAAATTATTTGGAGACAGCCACTTAATATGAACTAGAAAAAATATTTTTTTATTAAGCTGCTATAATTTTTTTTATTAGTGAGGCAGTCATGGAAAATTGATTTTCAAAGCCACAGGTTACCTAAGTAATATTCATAATTGCTAGAGAAAATTGACACCCAACAATAAACGTAAAAAAATAAACTACAAAGGCAATCTCAGAAAATTGACACCCAATTATAGAGGTAAAAAAATCCCACCCAGCTACAGAGAGGTGAAAAACTAAACTATAAAGGCAGTATCAGAAAATTGACCCTCCACTACCCTTATTCTTAACAATTAACAAGGTGGATGAGGCTTAGTCAAATCCATAAAATTACCTTAATAGCAAATTCAGGCTCTGCAGGGAGGATCTGTTGGCACCTTACGGAGAAGCCCTGCAGAAAATCAAAAGTAATTCCAGGACGGAGAAGCCCTGCAGAAAATCAGAAGTAATTCTAGGACGGAGAAGCCCTGCAGAAAATGAGAAATAATTCAGGCTCTGCAAAGAGGACCTTTTAGAGAAGCGACACCTTACTGAGAAGCCCTGCAGAAAATGAGAAATAATTCCAGGTCATTCAACTATGTCGGCATGAGAGCAGGTCGCAATGGTGTTGATTAGGGTGTTTCGTTTGAAGTCAAAAGTGGTGCCCAAGTCGATTGGGAGAATTCAAAACTTCTGGTGAAATCTTTGCTCTGCAGGTCTAGCGATGGATTTATGGCATTTTTCTGGGCACTAGTTTCTGATTGGGATCTCAAAAAATTTAGTGAAAGAAATGTTATAAGATTGAGACCACAAATGGATGGTCATGAGCTAATTGAGCTCCAGAATTGAGCAGAGTACTGCATATGTGAATCCACTAACCGTAAAGGTTTTACGGAAGCCAGTGATAGAGAACCTCCACTTCAGAACATCTTGAATATCTTGAAACCACTGTACACGATCTTGAAACCAGTATATGGAGCGGATTGTTGTGGTTGTGTAAGGCGTTAAGTGAGAATAGAGAAA
This sequence comes from Pinus taeda, assembly GCA_000404065.3. NCBI lineage: Eukaryota > Viridiplantae > Streptophyta > Pinopsida > Pinales > Pinaceae > Pinus > Pinus taeda. Next base: position 125,326 of record APFE031623007.1, read on the forward strand.
GCGAGGAATGAGGGATGAAAGCTTATTTTATTGAATCATTGTAAAGGGATCTAAATAACCACAAAAGAATGAATATAAATAGAAATTATACAAAATTTTACCATATCAAAATTCAGGTAATGAATAACAACAAAAGAAAGAATTTAAACAATACAGAATTTTATCACAAGTAAGACTATAAACTATACAAAATTTGACCACAAGTGATGAGGATTGAATAACACACCTCCTTAAATGCCTAATTAGGGTAGTCTCTGTGTTCCGTTGCCATAGATTTTGGACCACCACGTAGTTGGCCGAACCATCCTCATACTGATCCCAAATGAAATTAATTCTCATAACAGGAATGAGGAATTAATGTGAATATCTCACAGATCAGATCAGGAAATAAATATTGTTTGCACTCAACGATCATGCTTTTGCTGATGCGGGAAAAGCATATTGGATTCCCAGTTTTAAAGCAATGCTTTTCCTGGAAAAGCTCGTAGAAATTAAGACCACAATAATTTTATTTTTTATTCCCAGTGATATTTATTTTTTATTCCCAGTGATATTATTTATTTTTATATGATTATAATATTTAATTATATCATTTTTAGGATTCATATATTATATAGAATTTATAATTTTAATTATGTGAAATAAATTTGAATGGTTAAATTTGAGTGGTTAAATTACAGGTTGCATGCATGCATGCATACAACAAGGAAAGGGAAAGGGAAGTAAGTTTTTTAATTGAAAATATTTAGTTTTTTAATTGAAAATATTTAGTTTAATATTCTGGATCTGTACAATAATTCAGTTAGAGATAATTTCACTTAAATGCTATAAATGTGATTCTTATTGTTAATGTTTATTTTCCAAATAATTAAAGGTGTTGATTAAATTGGGAATTAATAAAATTTATGAATGAAATATGCAAATATATTAGATACTATTTAAAATATATTCATAATTAAATATCATATAATTGGAAGTTCTAAATTTATTTTGATACTTACAATTAAGAAAAAATAAATAAAATTTAGCAAATGTATGAAGCATCTAATTTAACTCCAATGAAGACTTCTATAAATGTTATGCAATGGTTAGGAACCATTATCATTAATAATTTTGAAATGTCAGAAGTGGTGTATCATGATATTGAAAGTGCAACAAAAATAATGATAAATCATATAAAACCATGGATAAATATTCTAATAAATTCAAGATTTTTAGTTTTCCATTTGTCAAACAATTTTGACCAAGAATGTAAATTTGACTTGATGAAGTTGTTCTTTCAATTGTAATTGTAAATCTACCTTCCAAAATCAAATTGTCCTATTGCAACATTCGATGTATGCAACTCCATGAATCGCAAATGACTCTTCCTACATTTGAAGCAAAATTTTGGTGTCCCTTTCTATTATTTTGAATATCCCGAAAATGTCATAGTGCCAATCGATCTTAACTCCGGATCTATCAAGTGCCAAGAGGGATAAAATCTCTCAAGGTGCAAACCCTTCCTCAAGTTTTGCACCAAAAAAAGAGGTTTGCACCTCGAGAGATTTGATCCCTCTTAGCACTTGATAGATCCAGAGTTAAGATGGATCTAGGTTGGTTTAATGGAAGCCAAGGTTGACAATATATAGAATTTTTTGAGCACATACATGGAGGGAAATGGACACTTGGTCCATCCTCAACAAAATTCACCAAATCTATCAAGTGAAGCCAAATGGGGAACTATTATTTTTGCAATAGTAGCATGTATTCATCTAGGAATATTAATTGAATGGCTAGAAGATTTTGAGGTTCAAGAAAGGGTCTTATATGGGATAACCTTAAAAAAATAATTAGTATATATTTTCAACATCGAGTTAATTTCGGGATAGTAAGTACATAAACTCACATACCATATTAGAATGTATAATAGTTAGTGGGATAATTGTTGGGTCATGGAAAAGGTATGCATTTACTATTAATTTATTATCCTTTTCCTTTATTTCCATTCTTTCTATATCTCAATGCGCTGCTCTATTAAGAAATTACAGTAAGAAATATAGAAATTATTTGCAGTTATGATTTGGCTAATTATTATCCTTCTTTATGCAGAAAAGTATGAAAAGGGACAACTGTTGTTCCCTAACTAAGGAACAACGAAAAAGTGACAAGCTAATGAAGGAGCACGCCAGTTACAGATAAGGACAAAATAAATCACAAGGATCAGTGTGAGAAGGGAAAGATGTTTGAAGTTAGAAATTGCATGAATCCATCAGGATCGAGAGATCTTGAGGGATCGATTTTACTATTTATCTTTTTACCCCGTTCTCATTATAAAAGGCAACAATTATAAGTAAAAAGGGGACGACTATTGCTATTATTATTGTAATTCTCAATTACAGACTTCCGCTCTAGCGAAGAATGAAAATACGTTGTAATACTCTTTCATGATTAATACATAACAAGTGTTGTTGTTCCTTTTCATTTATCTGAAGTAACCAACAGTGTACGCTAGTGGCTAAGGGCCTGACTTCTGATGGAATTCACCGCTTCACCTGTGTCATATATTTTCAATTATTGCAAGTGTGACAATTTGATAGTATAATTGCTTTCTGCTATTTTATTTTGTTGTTGTTCCTTATTTCTTTGCATTGACAGAATAGCTCTGTTTTATATAATTTACAATATTGTTGTTTAATTAGTTTCCTTTCGCTTTGCATTGAATTTCCTAGACGATTATCCTACTCGATGTAATCAACTGTAATGAGAATTAACTATTGTTGTTAGGCTCTGAGATTGGTCTCATCGTTGTTTTACAAGGTAGTGCGTTTGATTTAAATTCAATTAGTTTCTAAGAGAAGAGTTATCACTGTTGTACTCTTAACTAATACTGTTGTTACTTGAATTGCATATTGTTGTTACCTGAATTGTTGTAGGACTTGATTTCATTAAATGATTGAGTTTTGTTTTAATTGCAACTAGAATTTATTTGTTGCATCCGTTTACTCTTGTATTTAAAAGATCTATACTACAATTTAGAAGCATTACTCTCTGAGTTAAATAGCCGCCACAGGCTCACCATCTGTAGCCTACACTGAGGTCCACAACAAAATAGTGGGAACTAAACAGAGTTTTCAAGAGATAGAAAATTTGCACCCAATTTCCTCACAAGAAGGGAATTCTTGTAATATTCGTGAAGGAGGAGGAGAAACAGGGGAAACAGAGGAACCAAGATCCCCTTAGGTAGTAATTCAACAAGGAACACCTAGTATCCCAGATCGAGGGAGTGTTGTTATGATCATTCCCACCCCTTCTAATCATCCTAGGAATAACTTTCTAGAGATCTCGGAAGGGCATTGGCACATATTTGATCAAATGGCCAACAACCCACAAACATATCAGACCTCTACATTGCAGTATCCCATCATTGACACAGTGGTAAACGCACCCATGAAAGCCATCCCTCTCCAAAATATTCCTACCTTTCATGGATTAACATCAGAGGATCCAGATGCATTTCTGTTTGAATTTGATGTATTATGTCGGGGTTATGATTATACCACCAACCCCCAAAAACTAAAACTGTTTCCTTCCACACTGAAAGGAGCAACCTTGTGTTGGTTTATGGGATTAGGTGGTGGCACAATAAATGATTGGGAACAAATGAAAACCACTTTCCTAAAAAAATATCAGGATTATTGTAGATCTAGGGAATTGAAAGACGAAATATCCAAATGGTAGCAAGATCCAGTGAAACATTAGAAGAATATGTGGAACGATTTCAATATAACCTCTAGCGGTCTCCCTATGCAACTCTGCCTTTACCTGATATTGTGCTAAAAACTACATTGATTAAAGGGATGAAAGAACAATGGATAGAAACATTAAATATTATGGCCAAAGGTGATATATATCAAGAAGAATATGCTGACATTATTAAATTGTGTATCAGGTCCTCAAGAGGTCGTATGAGATTGAAACCAGAAGAATGCAACATGACCACTAGGGACAAAAAAATATCTGGTGGAGGTATAACTCGTGTAGAAATTGGAAACCTGTTATAGGATTTCAAAACAGATATTTTGGGAACTCTGAAAATGCATTTGGACATTATGAAAGCCAAACAAAAGCAGGCGGAAGCAGAACAAATCTGGGTGATATTCTGTCCTAGATGCAGGAAGAAGCATAGTCACAAAGAATGCCCGCTCGATATGGTGCAAACCTGTGCCATATGTACGAAATATCACGCTATAGAAAGTTTCCCATCACTCCCAGGGCTAAAAGCAGTCTATAAGGAGGCAAAGGAAGAAGCAAAACTAGTCTACCTGCTAAATTAGCATCACTAATGGCAACCACGACAAATAGGTATGCCAACTGATTCATCTTCTTTCTTTCAAACTTCGCAATATAATTTGCAACAATACCCAGGAGCCATGTGGCAGAATCAACCACCTTTTTCCAATTGGTCACAACAACCATTCCCTATGCCACCTTGGCCCAACCAATCAAATCAAAATAACAATTGGCCAAATTCCTCTTACTTCCCATCATTTTGGCAGAATAATGCATATCAATCCCAATGGCCACCCTTGACTTCATAGAACCAGAACTGGCAGCCAAGCTAGGAAAGACCTATAAATCAGCCAGTAGGAACAATCCCCCTACCTCAACCCACACTTCCAACACCCTACACATTGCAACAGAACCCTTAGACCAACCTACGACCGCAGCTCCCAGCCCAACCCAACCCGAAACCCAACAACAAACCAGTTCAATCTGTGCAAATTATTGAAGGACTGGAGGCAAAAATCAAGTTAAGAGAGTGCAATGAGCTTCAATTAAGATCTGGGCGGATAATAGAATCAGAGGGGGATAAAAATAAACAAATTGAAGATCAATTACCTATAGAACAAGCACCACAAGTGGAGAACATGGTTAAACAGAAAACTCATGATCAAATGATCACCTCTTTTCCACCATTCCCAGAAAGATTAATCATACCTCTCCCAATAGAATACCCCAATTTTTATCTTCTGGGAGAACTAAAAAATTGTATATAAAAATACCGCTCCTCCAGGCTATTCAGGACATTCTGATTTATGCAAAAACTATTAAGGAATTGTGTATGAAAAAGCCAAAGAGGAAAATAAAAACAACCCCATTTGTCCAGTAGTCGGTACCTTATCTAATTTACTATCAGGCAGAGAAACACCTGAAAAATATGAGGACCCAAGAAATCCTATAGTCATTGTGCAAATAAATGGATGCTCCTTCACCAATGCATTAGTCAATTTAGAAGTAGCAATCAATATTCTTACAACCACAACTTGTCAAAAGCTTGGCATTACATCCTTGGACCCAACCATGACCTTGTTGGAACTGGCTAACCAATCGGTAGTCAAACCAGAAGGCACATTACATGATGTAATGGTGTCAGTAGACTCCTGGGAATACCCTACAGACTTTCTGATCATCAATCCTAGAAACTGACTCGATGGACATCCCATAATTCTAGGTAGACCTTGGCTAGCAACCACGAATGCTTACACAAGTTGTTGAACATACATCATGACTATAGCAAGAGGAAGCAATGTGAAGAATTTAGCCTTATATCCTCAAGCTCAGCCAAGTTTAACAAGAATAAAAACCAGAAAACAACCTGTATCATATCTAACTGAAAACATTAGATCACTGCTAACCATAGAAGATGCTCTCTAATTTAAGGGAAAAACAGAAGATGACGTCATTAACACTTACACTAACCAACCAGATGTCGTATCCCATCTAAAATGTCACATGATCGAAGTAGCCCTCGATAACGAAATAGAAGGAGATCCCTTAAAAGATATTAACGATCAATCAATACCAACAACTTCTATTTATAACAACAAAACCATAGAAATTGAGCTAGGAAAAACTTTTAATATTAACAAAAATCTGGCTGTTGACCAAGAGAAGAAGCTTGTTCAACTCCTGAGAAAATATAAAGATGCCTTTGCATGGGATTACCTGGACATGAAGGGGATTGATCCCCAATTATGCATGCACCACATTTATACAGAGAAAGATGCCAGGCCCATTCGACAACCTCAACGAAGGTTAAATCCTCATCTTAAAGATATTGTTAAATCCGAACTACAAAAATTGTTAGATATAAACTTCATCTACGCCATATCTGACAGCAAATGGGTCTCTCTATTAGTAGTGGTGCCAAAAAAGAATGGAAAGTGGCATATATGTGTTGACTATAGAGAGCTTAATAAAGCAACCCAAAAAGACCATTTTCCCCTTCCATTCATTGACTAAGTCTTGGACACATTGGCAGGAAAAATATTATTTTCTTTCCTAGATGGCTTCAGCGGATACAATCAAATTCAGATTGCCCCTGAAGATTAGGATAAGACTACCTTTACCCGCCCTTGGGGAAAATTTGCTTACAGGGTCTTACCTTTTGGGCTGTGCAATGCACCTACCACATTCCAGAGGGCTAACTCAGTATTTTTTCAGATCTGATAAATGAAGGGCTCGATGTGTACATGGATGACTTTACACCTTACGGAGATGACTTCGAGCCAGTGTTACAAACATTAGAGAAAGTTTTGCAAAGATGCATTGCCACCAGACTCTGTTTAATCCATGAAAAATGCCACACGATCATGACCGAGGGCCTCATCTTGGGTCACTATATATCAGTAGCTGGAATACAGGTAGATCCAACAAAAAATCAGATAATTCTTTTAATACCTACCCCTTCCACACAAACTGAGGTACGTAGTTTCTTGGGATTTTATGGCTATTATAGAAAATTTATAAATAATTTTTCTCAAATTGCTACACCACTATATGCATTAACATGAAATATTGATTTCATTTGGACTGATAAATGTGATAGTGCTTTTGAAGATTTAAAATGGCTTGTATCAACAACCCAGTATTAAGGGGCCCAAACTGGGATTCACCGTTCCAGATTTCATACGACACTTCAAACACAACCATTGGAGCAGTTCTCAACCAGGAGGAAGATAAAAAGCCATATGTAATATACTATATCAACAAAAATCTATCTCTTGCTAAATTAAATTATACTATTACTAAAAAAGAATTTTTGGCTGTAATCTATGCTATCAATAAACTCAGACATTATATAACAGGATACCCTATGGTTTTATACACTGATCACTCTGCTATTAAATATCTAGATAATAAACCTGTTACAAATGGAAGAGTGACAAGATGGTTGATTCTTTTGCAGGAATTCGATATCACTATCAAAGATCGACCAAGAAAATAAAATCCAGTATTAGACTTCCTTTCACGAATGCCAAAGACAGATGACTTGGCAGCAGTAGAAGACCAGTTTCTTGATGAACATTTATTTATTGTAACTATGAAAACACTGTGGTATGCTGATGTCGCAAATTACTTGGTAGTGGGCAAGTTACCCAAGCACCTAACGCCTAATGAAAGAAAACAAATAGTACAGTGCAACACGTGATTCTCTTGGATCGGAGGCTATTTATTTCATACAGGGGCCGATATGCACATTAGAAGATGCATCAAGGAAGAAGAGATCTTTGACATCCTGAAAGATTGCCACGATGGGCCTTGCGGCAGACATTTTGCAGATCGCTGGACTGGTTACAAGGTATTACAGATGAGCTATTATTGGCCCACCATTTTTAAAGATGCCAAGAAGTTTGTCCAGGCATGCGACAGTTGGCAAAGAATGGGATGCCCTGGGCAATCTGATGAGATGCCCTTGCACCTGTAGATAGTCATTGAACCTTTTGAGCGATGGGCGTTAGATTTCATCGATCCAAAAAACCCATCATCTAATCAAAAGACATATATATTAGTTGCAACAGAGTATGTGACTAAATGGGTGGAGGCAGAGGCACTACCAAGGGCAACAGAGGACTCGGTAATCCACTTTATTTTCCAACTATTTGTGCGATATGGCTTGCCTAGAGAGGTAATTACCGATGGAGGACCATAATTCATAGGCCATAAGATCGCTGCAACATTAAATAATCATCATATCATACACAGAATCACGACTCCATACCTCTCACAGGAAAATGGCCAGGTAGAAAGCACTAATAAGGTAATCGAGGCAATACTAACAAAGACAATTGCATCACATAGACATGACTGGGCTACCCGATTACTCGAAGCCTTGTGGGCATACCGCAAGACATGGAGAAATACCATGGGATATTCCCCATATCAACTAGTGTTTGGCAAAGAACCTATCTTCCCAATTGAATTTGAAATCCAGACATTGAGGATAGCTCAGGAGGTAGGCTTGGACTTAAGCAAAGCACAGATTAATAGGATACATCAAATCAATGAATTGGATGAAATCCGGCTAACAGCTCTTCAACACACTGCACTAATCCAACAACAAAGAGTGAAATGGCATCATGCCCTTATCAAAAAGAAGATCTTCCACGAAGGAGATTGGGCACTCCTGTATGATTCTAGGTTCCAAGATTTCCTGGGAAAACTCTAGACCAGATGGTTAGGACCTTATGAGATACAAAAGGTGCATAAAAATGGCACCCTCACATTAGCCACCATTGATGGGTCTGGCTAGTCTTTTAAAGCGAATGGACATCGAGTACGACTCTATCACAAACCGCTTACCAAGGAGTCCTTTTGCCAACAATTACAGGAAGATTAGACCATACAGATTCTTACTAAGGAGGGCAACCTGTCCTTAGCATAGACCCAGTGAATAATTCATTTGTTTTTGAAATTTGTACATAAAATTTTCTTTCTATGTTGATTGAATTTGCTTGTATAAATTGTATATAAATTCTCTTTTTTTCTACTTTTCCTTTGATGTTCCCTCTAAGGAATAGTTGTTGTTCCCTTTAAGGAATAGTTGTTGTCCCTTCTAAAGAACAACAATGATCTTATGGATTCTCGTCATGTTGTTCCCTTTAAGGAATAGTTGTTGTTCCTTCCAAAGAACAACTGTTGTTCCCTCTAAGGAAGAACAATTTTGTGTACAGATTTTCGTGTTGTTCCCTTTAAGGAACAATCGTTGTTCCCTCTAAGGAACAACTGTCATTCCCTCTAAGAAATAGCAGTTCCCTATATATTTTATTTTCATGTTGTTCCCTTCAAGGAATAGTTGCTTTTCCCTCTAAGGAACAACTGCCATTCCCTCTAAGGAATAGCAGTTCCCTATATATTTGATTTTCGTACTATTCCCTTTAAGGAACAGTTGTTGTTCCCTCTAAGGAACAATTGTTGTTCCCTCTAAGGAACAACAGTTTCATGTGTATGTGTTTTCTTGTTGTTCCCTCTAAGGAAATTTGTCGTTCCCTTTAAGGAACAACAGTTTCGTATGGATTTGTTTTCCTGCTGTTCCCTTTAAGGAACGGTTGTTGTTCCCTCTAAGGAACGGTTGTTGTTCCCTCTAAGGAAAAGTTGTTGTTCCCTTTAAGGAACAACTACTATTTCCTCTAAGGAACAACAATCCCATATGTATTTGTTTCTCACTGTTCCATCTAAGGAACAACTTATGTTCCCTTTAAGGAATAGATGTTGTTCCCTCTAAGGAACAACTGTTGTTCCCTCTAAGGAACAACTATTGTTCCCTTTAAGGAACAACAATTTCGTGTATATTCTTTTTTTTGTTCCATCTAAGGAACAACTGTTGTTCCCTCTAAGGAATAGTTGTTTTTCCCTCTAAGGAACATCAATTTCGTTTGGATTTGTTTTCTCATTGTTCCATCTAAGGAACATCAGTGTCGTTTGGACTTGTTTTCTCACTGTTCCCTTGAAGGAACAATTGTTGTTCCCTATAAGGAATATCGGCCGTTGTTCCCTCTAAGGAACAACAGTTTCATTTTCATCTGTTTTTCCACTATTCCATATAAGGAACAATTGTTATTCCTTTTAAGGAAAAATTGTTGTTCCCTCTAAGAAACAACAATTTCAAGTCTAATTACTTTTCTCTTTTCGTTGTTCCTTATAAGGAACAACTACTGTTCCCTCTAAGGAACAATTGTTGTTTCCTCTAAGGAACAACAGTTTTAGTGTGCAATTTTTCTTCATGCTATTCCTCCTAAGGAACAGCTATTGTTCCCTATAAGGAACAACACCATCATGTATATATCCTTTTATTGTTCCCAACACGGAACAACACCATCCGCGTGTATTTTTCATTCGTTGTTCCTTACAGGGAACAGTTACTGTTCCCTTTAAGGAACAACACTTCGTTGTTCCTTACAGGGAACAGTTACTGTTCCCTTTAAGGAACAACACTCTGTGTGTGAGGTTTTCTTTAGGAAATAAACACTTTGTGAATATTATTTCACTTTTTATGACCCTCTATCAAGCACAAGGGTACAAATATATATGAAAGGATACAAATCTGAGGATTACTGGAACAAGAAAGTATTGAATATTATCATCTTTAAACAATATTGCTTTGTATTGATTGAAAAAGAATCGACACAACCATCTATATCACTTCACTGTCCTCATTTCCATTATAAATCAAAGAGATTGATTACTTGTGCCATGTTGGTTCTTCCTTAAACCCTATAATTCTCTTTGTTCATTATCATCAAATAAGGTTGAGGGCATACTTTCTTCTATTTGATATGTTTAGACTTCTTCTGCCATTCCTACTCCTAAGGAGTGTTGAGCCACCCTCTATGTATAAATAGGAAGTGTTGTTCTATATATATATATATATACTAACAATTGTATGATTTTGTTACAGATGGAGGATATGGGGTCTCATCACGAGCCAGTCTACCATGATCATAAGGAAGAAACAAAGTGGCATTCCCACTATGGCCACCACACTAGGGATATGATTCAATGGATGAATCAAGAAATAAAAAGTCCTTGCAACAAGAAGTCTCATCACAAGCTGGCCTACCCACCTTTTGCTCCTTCCTAGTGAATAGCAATGTGTTCATCTGGTCACCAAGCCAACATATTGGTCTCCACTCTGATATCATAATGCACTTTCCCTATTATACATAAAGGACCATGGTTCCAAAGGGTTAGAAAGCAACTCTGTCAAGGCTATAGATGCCTGCAGGCAATAGAAGCTCTGTTGATGGTATTGAAGTCATATTTCCAACATCAATAGTTATTTTAAGTCCCTTTCCTTATTTGGTATCTTTACTACAGAGCGATTATGTTCCTAATTTATATTGAACCTTTATGCATGGATATCTTCTAAAAAAATCAATCATAATAAGCTTTAAGTGGAATGATGATGGTAAAGTATATTTTTTGTGTCAGATGTCCTTTTTCCCTTTTCAAAATCACCTCATAGCATCTCTTCACTAATTGAT
>APFE031623009.1:0-12536 GCA_000404065.3 Pinus taeda
TTCTTGAGGGTAAATGTTGCTGAAAACTAGGCTTCCTTTTTGAGCTTGTGAGAGGAGAGATCACATACCTTTCATGTCATTTGGGAAGTGAGTGAGGCTTGTCAAAGTAGAGGACACTTCTGCTAGACCCTGGAAAGAACTTGTGCAACATCAAGGTAAAGGTTGTAAGGTTATTTTATTCATAAAGTTAATACAATCAAGTGTGTTTTTCTCAATGAACTGTCTCTAATGGTTTGTTTTATGAGCTCCTTGATCTTCATAATGAACATGTTTTTTTATACGTAGGTATGCTTTGATGTGTGCTTGTTTGTGTATGCAGGTTATTGAACGGGAACTACTTGACGTTGTTGGGATAAAACTGCCTCAAACAAGCGTTGGACCGAGGCAGGGTCTTTGACACTTCGTAGTATTCATTATTGAATTGAAACATGTTTAGAGAGAAATAGGTTTGTTTGTTCTCTTTGTTGCTAGATATCATTAGATATTAGGGAGATCGGTCTTGTCCGCAAGAATGATTTATCTGGCCAACAAATTGGCGAATCCACTAGGGACTGGTAGGTTTGGATTTTGTGTTGTTTTTACTTTGACTTGAGAAACTTGAGTTTTTGTTTCTGATTTTTCCTTGATTGGTGTGAGTTTGGGTACTGGTTAGATCTTGGTTGATTTTTTATTTTTTGAAATTTTGGAAGAGGACCGCATCCTCTGAGTTTGTTACAGTGCGGACCTATCCGCACTGTTACAGTGTAACACAGAGCGGCACCGCACCTGGCTTTACTGGATGCCTGTGAACCCCTGTCAAAAATTTGAAAAACCTAAAATTCATCTACCCAGCTAGGTTTAGTTCTTATCCATAGCTGTTAGTGTATGCCCAGACCTGCATTTGTCTTGACAAAAGTTCCTTTTGAGTTAGTTTTCATTAGCATTTGTGTTTGGAGTGATTTTCAAAGAAGTTTTTATTGATTGGATTGGTTTTTGCTCGGTCTTTGTAGTAGCTCAGAGATCCGAAGCCTTAGAGCCTTAAATCACCCTGGTCTCTCTGGTTTTCTTGCTGAGTTTGACTGGCTTATAGAATCTATCCGTCAAGAGACTTAGATCCCATTTGTCTCCTTTGCAAAACTTTGATTGAACTTGATTAAGAGTTTTGAATTTCATTTTTTCTATTAAAATATAATTGGATGTTTTTGATTAGTTTGTTGAGCTGAACAAATTGATCCTTAGTGAAGCTGAAACACTAAGTTAAACGTCCTCGAAAACATTTCAAGTGTCTTTTCAATCCATTTTTCGTTTAGATCTCAAGATTATATCATAGTTTTGAGTTTTTCGTAGAAATTATACAAGCTTGTTGAAAATTCATTTTCAATAGTTTTTTAGAGTTTTTCTAGAAATCTTAAAAGCTCTCTTAAGGGAATTGCTTATTCTTGTAGTTGTTGATTGTTGAAAAGTATAGGGATTTTCTTTTTTGATGTTTCATTAGTAGTCTCATTTTAAAAAGTTCTTTGGAAAAGACAAAAAGTTTCCTTTCAATTGTATGTTAAGAGAAAGATTTGATTTGCCAAACATTGCATTTTCGACTCTTCCTTAGCTAGATATTCATTGAAAAGGAAAAATAATTGTTATCATCTTATGTTCATTTTTTAGTGCTTTGGAGTCGAGTCTTCATACCACAAAGTTTCATCTTCGCACCCATTGACTTAAAGAACAAATAATAAAATTAACGCTTAATTAAAATCAATCTAGCAATCATTTTTATTTTCTAGGACTCTTTTCACCAACATAGCTTAGGCTAGTATCTTAGAGTAGGGAGTAATTAACTCTCCAAGATAGTTTAAACAAACAAGTAGTCGATCTTGCGGTAGGAAGAAAATCCAATTGTTACATCTATGCTTTGGGAAAGCTCCTCTTAAAGGAGAAGCACGAGATCATATTCGAACCAGTGTGGGAATCAATCCTTCCTCATTGGGAACGATAGAAGATATTCACGTGTTAAAAACGGTAAACCCTGGATTAACCATTGTCGAGGAGCCTGGGATCACTTGTTGGTAAACCTTGGATTATGTCAAGTTGCCTTCAAGGGGATTGAGCTTGTTACTCTTCCCTTGCGTGCGTATCGGATCGTAGACTGTTCCCCCAGGTATATTTGTTTCCGTTGGTGACCTTAGTGACCATAATCTTTAGGATTCTTTCCTAGGTGACGGTGGAGGGAAGATCCCACTATACCTGGAGGAGACGTCGACTAGACTCACTTGGACTCTTTGGGGGGTTATCTTCACTCGAGACGGTTATAGTGGAGAAACGTGTGCCAGTCTGTTTCATTAAGCAGGTTGTCAGGGTAACTGTTCCAACCGCCATTTCTGTATTTGACTCTGCGATGTTGGATTTCATCACCGACTAGTGTTTTCAATCCGGAAAGATACTGTTTGTGTGTGGTTTGATCTCCTAGATTTGTTAGGCATGTGCTTCAAATTGTTTGGTTCTTTAGAGACTTTAGGTGTTTTTCTTGAGATTTTTCTTTGTTTTTGTGTGAAGTAATTAGATTAATCGTGGCTGAATTATCGAGACAATCCCATCGAATTCGGGGGCAACCTCCCTAATTTACACCAAGTCAGCTGGAAGGGCTGCGAGCCCTTGTCACACCTAGTGAGAGTAGGGTTGGATCACCGGAGGCTGGAGAGTCTTTGTTGATTGTACATCTTGATTATATAGTGCAAGCAATAGAACATATTTATGAACCGATTTCATTTTCTGAGGTTACTGGTAGTATCACTCCTACTAGCTTGGTAGCCGAAGAACCTGAAATATCTTAGCCTAAACTGAAATTTCTGCTACTCTAACTTCAGGATTTGCTTCTCCTGTTTCTAGTGGTCCTAGTTCACCCAGAGTCAAAAATATTATCACCGAAAATCTTCCTTCTAGACTCATTTCCATTGAAGAAATTGTAAGCTCAAGTTTGGACGAAGGTATAAGCATCCCTGAAAACCAACTGACTATTGAAATTAGGAAGCGTGAATCTATTTTCTTCAGTCCCATTAGAGGTGACACTTGGTATATTTCGTTGACCAATTTCTTAGAAAATCCAGGTCTCGCGTCTTCACCACCTCGATTTCCTTTTCATCCAACACCCAGAGGTTACTATCCTCCCTTGAATATGTCGAGACAGTCATCCTTGTTTACTCAGACGCCAGAAACCTTTTTACATGGCGGTCCTTCTGTTCCTCCTGGGTATCAGTTTGTATCTGGTACGTTTTCAGGAGCTTCTCCTCGACCCATCGATTATGCCGTATCTCCTGGTCATAACGGAACTAAATCGTTAAGTGTTGAAGAAATTCTTATGATATCTGGTACTACTCCTAATCCGCAACCTCAAGGTAGTTCAATACCTTTTGGGGGGCAGCCGCAAGGTACTCCAATGCCGCCTGGGGGGCAACCCCAAGGCAGTCCATTACCACCTGGGGGGCAACCTCAAGGACAGTATGTTCCTCAAGGTCAACCCCATTATAAATATGTACCTCAAGGCCAACCCCAGTATCAATATACACCTCAAGGTCAATACCAGCCTCAAGGTCAGTACCAACCCCAAGGTCAATACCAACCACAAGGTCAGTACCAACCCCAAGGTCAGTACCAACCCCAAGGTCAGTATCAACCTCAGGTTCAATATCAACCTCAAGGTTTTCAACCACCTTCAGGTCAATCATTTGTTCAAGGACCCAGAAATGCACCATATAATTATCAATCTTACACTTAACCTAATTTTGGTCCTCAATATGTTCAACCTGTTATGGGTCCATACCCCGGAATGAATGTGGTGTGGGATCCACAGACTCCACAACCCAGTGCATAGTTGTCATCTCAATCTGGACAGTCTTTTGTTTCTGGTTCACCCCAGCAACCTGTCCAGCCTACTACTCAAGCTGCTACACCTGGGGCAGTTCCACAGCCTGGGCCTAGTTCGCCACGAACTCCGTCCCAAACGTCTGCTGCAACTGCTGCGGCTTCTGTTCAATCCACCCCACCTATTTCTGGAGTATCAGCGGCTCTAGTTTCTACTGCTCCTGTATCAACTCCTCAGGCCTCTTTACCCCAGTCTGGACTTACAATCCAGACTCCGGTTTCTATGCCTGTAGGACAACCTCGGCCTAGTACGGTTGTTACAAGTCAACCACAATTTACTTATCAACCGTACCAGGGGCAGTACCAATACGGGCCCGTTGTGCAGAAGCCGGCTTAGCAGTATCAACCATACCCTAGGTATACATATCAACAACCTCAACAACCCCAGTACGGTCCGGTTAATGCTGGTTTTCCAGGAGGATATAATATCCCAAATGCAAATCCGATACCAAGCTATCCCGAATATCCTCCTCCTGGGGCTGGTCTTATGACCCCAATTTTTCGGGATCCAAACCGTCAGTTACCATTCATAGCAACTTTATATTTTCCTGACTTGTCACGCCTTACGAATGATCCAATCAATTATCTTCCGTTTTGGCTGCCAATGCCGAATAAGTTTCCCAGTGATATACCTAAGTTTAAGGAGAAGCCAGGAGAGGATCCGTCTAATCATGTGATGACTTACCATCTCTGGTGTGCATCAAATTCCATTATAGATGATTCCATTCATCTTCGTCTTTTTCAACGCACTTTGATTGGCCTTGCAGCCAAGTGGTACATTGAGTTGCCACGAGGCTCCTTTTATAATTTTAGTCGGTCAGCTACTTTCTTCCTTACGCATTTTCAGCTGCCAGTCCGATATGACAATGGCACGGAATTATTAACTTTTTTAAAGCAGTCGACGTCTACTTATATTTCAGATCATATTCATGAATGTCGGCGTCAACGTCGTTTAGTGAAAGTTTTTATTTCGGACCAAATTTTGGCAGAATGGTTTGTGAAATCATTATTACCCAAGATAACTGAAGATGTCGCTAAGGAATGGGTAGTTACAGAAGAGCAAGTAATTTCTCAAGCTCAGTACCTTGACTTAGTTTATACTTAGTCAGGTACGTTGCATGAGAAAATCCTCGACCTTCTGAAACAAAATCAAATCGCTGCACCTCCCTCAAGGTCTCATGCCGCTGATGGTATGATTGGTACTATTAATACCAAAAGTAAGAAGAAATCCTCCAAGAATTCTTCTCCCATAATAACTTTACTAGATTCCCCTAAAGGAGAGTCTTCACCTGAAATTTCTACCAATATTCATGCCATGGAATCATCCACGACCAAATCAAAATCCAACGGCAAAAAGAAAGGTAAGAAGAAGAACAAGCATAACTCAAAGAAGAAATCCAAGAAAACTAAATCTACTGATGAGAAATGAAAACCTCGATATCCTTGTCTCATCTGCGATGATGAGCACTTTACAAGGGATTGCCCACATCGTGCCGAGGTGAAAATTGTCAAAGGTTCACAAACACCTGCTGTTTTGAAGGATCCTTTTCCAAATCAAGACAGTAAAATGATAGGCTATTCCTCTAATGCCTAGGAAGAACCCATAATGATGATTTCACACGTAAGGATTGTGACACGATCGCAAGATTACGGGAGTAAAAGCCCTTTTGGTGGAAAGGAAGCCGAATCTTCCAATTCCAATCCATCAACCTCATCCTCGTCCGGTTCCGATCCACTACAGATCGAGAAACCTAATCCCGACTTAGTAATCAAACTGCCTGCTAAGGGTATACTTCGAAAGTCAGCTTTCAATCCTCATGCGAGAGCTGCTCAGAATTATACCATTGTTGAAGATTTAGATGTTTCACCTTCAGCAATGTCGGCTTTGGAAGTGCTACAATCATGTCCAGCACAGCGAAAAATGCTACTGTCGGCTATAGGAGTTGTTGATCTTCAGGACTCCAACCTCATAGTCTTCGATTTAGAAAATAGTACACCTCCCCTTCCTCATCAAATGGCTTTCTAGATTCCAGTGTTAGTAAAAAACAGACCTTGTTTTAGGACTGTGATTGATGAGGGAGCTTCCACGTGTATTATGTCGATACAGTGTTGGAAAACCCTTGGTTCTCCCGCGCTTAATAAATCCCCGACAATTCTAAAGACCTTTGATGGCCGAGGTTTTCATCCTTATGGCATTCTACAGGATTTGAAGGAAAAACCGTTAATCTAGATGTGGAGGTGGTTGATGCTCCTCTAGATTACAACCTTCTTTTGGGTCGTAGCTGGTCTTACGCCATGACTGCTGTTGTTTCCTCAGTCTTTTGGCTTATTAAGTTCCCACATAATGGAAAGATTGTAACAATAGATCAGTTAACTTATTTCTCGTCCAACCCATCCTCTGCTGAGAGTATTCAACATGTTGGAAAAACCGCTATCCCTTATAAGGATGTTGGAGTAGGATTAGTGAAAGATTCGGGTTTACTAGGAACTTTTTCCTTTCCTCCTCCCAACGTACAGTCTCCTTTCGCAACCATTTGCATGATTTCGTTAGAATCCATTGTTCTTGACGATCCTTGGGTCGTTCCATTCGAATCCGAGGTGGACTCTCTTGGCGATGCTATGCCTTTGAGTCCCTTTGAAGTTTCTTATCAGGCAGTACAGTCCTTTTCCGACTCAAATTCAACCAACCCTGATCTAGTGAATGAGATCAATGGGAAATCACTTGCAATTTCAACCTCGGAGTCAACAACCCTTTCGGAAACGGTTCACACTGATGAAAAAATTCGAGAATTGTTATCCGTTGATGCCTTACCATGGGAAGATCTTCATCATAGGTCTTCGTTTTTACCCGAGATTGATTATTTTGAAAATGATTTTTCATCCATTTTCACCGCTGAATATGTCAAAGAACCACTGAAACATCCTGATTCTGAACAAAATTTAGCCAATATTTCTCGCACGGTTCCTATTGACATTTCAGTCAAACCTAGGAGTGTTGAAAACATTCACATAGGTGCTTCTTGTACAGACACTGAAGTCAACACATCTAAAGCCCTATTTCAAGAATTCCATGACGTGTTTGCCTGGTCCTATGAGGAAATGCCAGGAATTGATCCTTCAATCGTTGTTCATGAAATCAAAACCTACCTGGATGCTAAATCCGTCCGGCAACGGTTGCATCAAATACACCCACGAAAAGCTGCTGCCATCAAACTGAAGTTGAGAAATTACTTAAAGCAGGTTTCATTTATCCAATTCCTTTAATGGATTGGGTATCGAATATTGTTCCAGTTAATAAAAAACAAGGGACAATAAGAATATGCATCGACTATAGGGATATTAATTGTGCTTGTCCCAAGGACAATTATCCCACGCCCTATATCGATCAAATTATCGATGATTGTGCCGGCAGTGAAATATTCTCCTTTATGGATGGCTTTTCCGGTTATAATCAAATTAACATTCTACCTGCAGATCAACCAAAAACGGCATTCATCTGTCCATTGGGGACCTTTGCTTATTGCAAATTACCTTTTGGACTGAAGAACGTTGGGGCAACTTTTCAAAGGGCAATGACTTACATGTTTTATGACATCAAGCACATTGTGCAGCCCTATCTCGATGATTTACCGGCTCATTCATTGCGAAGAGCCGATTATCTCACTCACTTATGAGCCATTTATGAGATGTAGGCATTTTCGGATTCGAATTAATCTGCACAAGTGTGCTTTCTGTATCGAAACAGGTCGATTACTGGGGTTTCTTGTATCGAAAGTTGGCATTTGCATCGATCCTTCGAAGGTCGAAGCCATTGTCAAGTTACCACCTCCTTCGAATCTTCGCCTACTCCAGAGTTTGCAAGGGAAAGCAAACTTTTTATGTCATTTCATTCCTAACTACGCCGAGATTACAAAAGGTTTCACCTGGTTGTTGAAGCAAAGCACTCCATTATTTTGGGACGAGATAGCTGACAAATCATTTGATGCTCTAAAACATGCGTTGACCCATGCGCCATTATTGCATCCTCCCAACTACAACCAGAACTACTTCTTGTACCTCGTTGCTTCCCATTCCACTATTGGGATGGTTTTAGTTCAAGAGGATGAATTCGAAAGTGAACATGTGATATATTATCTTAGTCAGACTCTAACTCCAACTAAGTTAAAATATTCACATGTGGAGAAACTGGCCTTAGCTGCAGTCCAAGCTGTTCAGCGTTTTCGTCACTACATTTTGTTACACAAAGCCACTATCATCTCTGACTGTAACCCTATGCAATACATTTTGACTAAACAATTGCTGGGGGGCCAGTATTCCAAATGGATTGTCATCCTGCAGGAATTTGACTTGGAATTTGAGAAGGCAAAGTCAAATAAGTCTTTGGTTTTTGTGGAACTAATGTGTGATTTCCCTCGTGCCAATACCGAACATGTGGCGGAAGAATCCCTTGCGGATGAATCCTTGTTCCTCATCAGCACCATTGATCCATGGTATGGAGATATCATTGTCTATCTCCAAACCCAATCTTTTCGGCCTGATACTTCACGATCTCAACACCGGAAAATACGATTCCAATCCCAACCTTACACTATTATTGGAGATACACTTTATCGTTGTGGGGTGGATTCTGTCTTCCATCATTGCCTTACTCATGATGAGGCTGAGAAGGTTCTTAATGACTACCACTCTGGAGCGTGTGGCGGTCATATGTCTGGGTATGCCACAAACCAAAAGATTTTGTGCACTGGCTATTTCTGGCTATCCTTGTTTAAAGATTGTATTACTGCTGTCCAGAAATGTCACAACTGCCAAATTTTTGATCGAAAGATGACCGCTCCTCCTGCTCCTCTCCACCTTATCATTGCCATTGGTCCTTTTGCAAAATGGGGTATTGATTTTATTACATGTAACCCTCACTCGGTCGGGGGGCATGCGTATATCATCCCTGCGGTAGATTATTTTACCAAGTGGGCTGAGGCAATTCCTACATTTTCGGCAGACGGAAAAACTGTTGTGATTTTCATTTTCAATCATATAATTGCTAGGTTTGGTGTCCCCCAAGCGATTATCACTGACCATGGGAGTCATTTTCGAAACATCATGATGTCTGAACTTACAGATCAGCTTGGCCTGCGTCACGATAGTTCCACTCCATATTACCCATAGGAAAATGGTCTGGTTGAAGCAGTCAACAAATTTCTAGTCACCATGATCCGACGAATCATTGGGATTCATCGGTCGAATTGGCGCAACATGTTATTTTCAACGCTCTGGGCGTACTGAACCCATCAACAGGTTTTACTCCCTTTCAACTGGTTTACGGTTTAGAGGCAGTATTTCCCATTGAATGTGAAATCCCGTCATTACAAATTGCTGTGCAATTATTACCAGCCACTTCCGAAGAGGAAAAACGTTTATTATACTTAGCTCAATTAGATGAGAATCGACGCAATGCTGCATTACTTGTCAAAACTCATGCCAAACGCATCAAAGCTCAGTATGATCGAAATGTTACACCCCGTAATTTTTCAGAAGGTGACCTAGTTTTACTTTACGATCAAGCAAACGATAAGCTAGGGGCTGGCAAATTTGTACCCATGTGGCATGGTCCGTATATTGTCAAGCGGAAGCTGGTAAAAGGGGCCTATGAGCTGGAAGATTTTGACAGTGTCTGTTTAGGTAAACCTAGGAATGGGCTTTATCTAAAGCGATATTATGCTTAAATGGATAGCACGGAGATTTCATTAGATTAGTTTTTTCTACGTTGGTGTGTTCGTAAATTAAGATTGTGTGCTTTACTTTAGTGAGTTTTTTTCATTATTAGTCCTGCTTATCTTGATTTTACTCTTGATATTGCAGATGTCGACGCCTCTCCAAACATACATTTGTTTTGCTGACATACATTTGTTTTGCTAATGGCGCTTGTCGTAGTACACAGAATATCTCTTTCGCAGCTTGGGTTATCTATTCACCCTCTGACGAGTTAGTATCTATGCATGGGGTAAGCCTCGGTCAAACAACAAACAACATCGCAGAATACAGTGTAGTGATTGAATTATTATCTGAATCCATCTCATTTGGGATTCAAAGTTTGATTGTTAATTTAGATTCGGAACTCATTTTATTACAACTTAATCGTGTTTGTGCCATTAGAAATCCAGTATTATTACGATTATTTTTGTGAGTTCGTCTCTTGGAACGAGAATTTGATTACATAGCATATCAACACATTCCAAGATATTTAAATACATTAGCAAATGCAATTACTTCTTGAATGTTAAATAGACATTTGCATTGAATCAAACAGTAAATTTAAAAACATCTCATAAACATGTTTTGTAAGATAACCATAGTAATAGCATAGCATAGCATAAGAGTGTGTCAAAAGATACATCGTCCTCAATCATAGGTTGAAAAACACCTTATGATCAACAAAAATAATAGTATCAAAAGTCATATAAAAAATGGGTCTACAAAGCGATCATCCTATCATTGGTGATGATCTCGATAAGACACTACTCCTCGAGCCACCCTACAAAGGAACCTCCTAAAAGGTCCTGGGACCCGAATCACATAATGTTGAAGCCAAAGTGGAATGTCATCTATGCTAGTCTCTGGAATGTCTGCAGTCAAGCGCTCTAGATGGCTCTCCAACTCAACCAAAGTCTCTGCTGTCTGGTCCTATGGGGCTGGTGCCGCGGCAACTGGTTGTCTCCGATCATAGGATTGGAGAGCGGCTGGTTGCCGTGGACCCACATCTGCATTTAAAAACTTTTACTATTAGTTTTTGGACGATTATTAAAAATACAAAAACATACATATAAAATTAAAATGTTGAAAAAAAAATTTTTACCTCTGTCATCCCATAGCTCTCCTGGTGGAAGAGTCATGTCGGGATCGCCGCAATAATCCATCCCAGCATATGGAAAATCCTGAATAATAAAAAGTTGGCTTTCTAACCATCAGAAGTACTCTGGGGTGAATCGAATGATCTCAGAACCCTCATCTAGATGACGGGCCATAAATGCGACCCATCACATAACCCGAGGATCTCGGGGAAGTCCAGCCTCAACTGTGAGCTGCTGCAGAACCAACATTGGTACCCTCTCTAGGGCAAAGCTGACAACTAAGTAACCATAACCAAAGTTCTTTAGCTGCCCTTGCTTTTCCCTAGTCAATTGGCCCTTCACATTGGTCAATACAGCATCGCACCAATTGAAAATGGTGCCTCGGAAGCAGTCCACTGCCATGCGCATCTGGGAGCCTGTAGCTAGATGCAGTGTTGCGGTCCCGCAGAGTCTGGTAATAGTAAAAGCAATGAACTTCAGTTCAGGACGGGAGATGGTTTTCACATCTATCCGTTTGTCCGGATCCTGGTTGTTACAGAACTCTAGTCGGAGACTAGCAACAGATTGGCCACCTGGCCTAGATCCGAAAAGAGATAATTGCTCGCCTCTCTTGGGCAAGTCAGTCAAAAAATATACGTCATCCAACTCGATTTTGAGCCGGTTTCTGCCAATAATGAAGCAATGGTCCTGAATGCTCCATCTGTTTACCATCCACTGCAAAAAGTCTACCTGTGCCCTCATGCTAGGTATGGTCCAAAATTTGAAAAGCCCACATGCTCTCAATGCCTGTAATGAAGGTGGATGGAGCAATGCAGCCTGATCAACATCCTCATGCTCTCTTTCCCGCCAAACAAGAATATTGTGTACCTACAATGCAAAATAGGTGGATTAGAAATTTCATTCTAAACTTCTATGGGTCAAGAATTGAAAACCTAGGGTTGAAAATCCGCATTCCGCGGGGTTCGCACTCCACCTTTTAGAGACAGTGCGTAGGTGCGCACTTCTCCTTAAGGCGAGGTGTGGCACCCTGACTTTTCTCTATGTACAAAAAAGTCGGGGTGCGTAGGTGCCACATGGCGCCCCTGCGCAACCACCGCAGGCGATTTTTTGCCCTAAATTTCCTCCAAAAATCAAAATCTAAACCCTAAAACGAAATTTGAAATGGATGAAATGCAAGTCAAGGACATTGTGGATTACCTGGAGAAGACAGTTCTGAATTCCAGGGGTCATATTTTGCGCAAACTCCACGGGAAGTTTTTACCAAAAGCTCTTACTTTTTACTCCAAAGGTAAATGGTAAAAATGAACATGTAAAAGCCCTTTTTATAAGATTTTTTGAATAAATAAATTAAAATTTATTTATTTATTACTTTGAAAAGGTCATTTTGGTGCATTTTTATTATTTTTTAAACAAATATGAGTAATATTTGCAATTTTTGTGCAAAATATTGGGGTTTCAGGTGAAATTGATCATTTTCGACAAAAAACACATAGGAGTCCTCTTTAAGCTCTTTTCGAACTCGTAAAAAAAGAAAAGATTGCCGAGTGTTTCTTTGTATACTCGTTAAAACGAAATTACATAGATGGTCTTTTACAGCTCTTTTCTGACCGTACAAACATGAAAAGATTGCCGGACTTTTGTCGTTTCAAGTTCGATATTGGTAATAAAACGACGTGTTTTCAGTCACTTTTTTACATTTTCAGATTGAAGGCACTAAACATGAAAAGTACTCCTTGGTCGTAATGATCAAGAGGTTCTCTCAAGTATTATTTTATACTTTTTCGGGCTTGGGAGACA
>APFE031623026.1:0-10816 GCA_000404065.3 Pinus taeda
CCCGGGAGTACTTATGGTTATTTTTCAACCAGGGGGAGGGATATTACGTAGGGGATTTTACTTAATATTAATAATGGGGTGGGAAGAATAGGGAACTAAATAATAAAGTTAGTGGTCAATATGGAGATGGTAAGAAAGCGCTAAGTTCAGGAGAGCTTAGGCTGTTACAAGGGGCTAGGACCATACTTTAGGAGAAAATATGGAACAACTTTGAGTAAATTAGATCTTCACTCAAGCCAGTGTTATGAAGATGATGGAACTTAAGAGGCGTCAAGCAGATCTTGACCTCTTTTGGGGAAGTTAGTTAATGATTAGGGAAAACAGAGAAAGGAAGCTAGTTATACCTCTTTTGAACTTCTTGCATACAAATTCTTGCTGATTGTGTCCTGAATGATATAACACCTAATAACTTGGAACTGGTCAGCAATTTAGGATTCAAAAACCTCAGAACTACCTACCCAGCCTACTTACCTAGCATTTTTTCTTCTTTTGTTTGGGGGTGCACTTAGACTTGCAAACCCGTCGTTCATTTTTCTTTTGGTGCTTTCCTATCTACATACTACCCTTATTTCTTCTAGAGCCCAGATTAAGCTGTTGGGATCCTCTGCTTCTCTACCTATATAAGAATCTGCCAAGATTAAACTTTTTGGACAGATTTACAATCTCTATATTCTAAAACAAGAAATTTAAACCTAGGGAGACCAAGATTAAACTTTTTGGACCTCCTTTTAACTGAAAAAATGGCGATGCCGGGATAACTTTACAAAATTTGAAGGAAATTGAATGAACTTTGAAGTAGTCTTCTTCACTTGGAGACTGTTAAGCAAATATGGAGCATTGCAGCAAGCAAGGTATGACATATTTGGCCTGTGAAATGCCAATCACAAAAAATGAATACCCTGCTGCAACAGGAAGCTAACAGTGGCTCCACTCGGGGATGGCTTCTCGTTGTGAGAAGTCAAGAACAGCAGGTCAGAATGCCTTGGTCTTTAGTTTCTTGTTGTCTTCTGCAAAATTTGTTTTCTCCAGCCGCTTTATTCCTTCTACCTACCTACACTAACCAGCACTTACTTTGCCGTTAGGTGAAATCAAACAACCAGTGCAGCCATTTAAGCAACTATGAAACAAGATGAACTTGCTGACTGATAGTTTCTGAATGTAAAAGTATCATTCGGGTATATGCTTTTATAACCAAAATTGTGGCATCTACCGATTGTTGTTGAAGTATGTGGTCTTCACTGAGAAAGCTCATTAACAAAATTTGGTTAAGCCGAAGTTCCATGTAGTCTGTAATGGGATCAATGTACTTACCCTGTGAGAGAACTTCTTCTGATTCTTCTTGGTCAGACGGAGCGGCTGCGTCCTCGGTGGTAAGCCTGGCAGTCGACCGTTCTGTCTCTATCTTGTCAATAGAATCATGCAGAGTTTGTGAACCAACAGGTAGCAGCATCTCCTCCTGACTTGGGGACGGGAGACTTCGATATGATTCAGGATCTTCTAGGTCAGATGGAGTAGATGCGTCCTTGGTAATGATCCTAGTAGCTAGTCCTTCTGTTTTTGCCTTGAAAATTGAATCATATAGAATCTGCAGGTCCTCAGGCAACAGTGTTTCCTCTTGAATAGGGGAAGGGAGACTTCGGCATGATTCTGGGTTCCTTGGGTCAGACAAAGTAGCTGCATCTTTGGTAATGAGCCTAGCAGCTGATCCTTTTGTCTTTCCCTTGGCACCCAGATCATACTCAAACTGTAATTCAAGAGATAGCACTATTTCCTTGTGAACTGGGGGAGGAACATTTTGGTAAAAAAATTGAGGGTCGCGGAAATTACAAGACTGCATCTGAGATCCCAAGAGTTCAAATTCATTCTCATATTTTTCAACAACCAACTCAAGGAAAAGTTTATTCCGGCCGCCTGGTATTTTTGACAATACCACTCTGAAAAATTCTTCATTAAGCTCAAACTCTAATAAACTTTTTCTGCATTCATCTAAAGCTTCATCAAGCGGAAGTTCCTCCCAGGATTCGGTCATTCTCTTTTATTTTTAATACATGGAGCACTTGGCTGTAACATTTGGTTCGTTCCTCAGTGGAGCCTTTGATTGAAATTGAAGTGGAGTTGCCAGGTGGATGCCTAGACTCTGAAGTGCCTGATCTCTTTCCACCATCAAGGATCAGAACTAAGCGTGACAAGCTTTGAAGAACAGGAGCACTTTCTCCAGTGGGGTTTAAGGATGAACAAAGTGCTTGAATCCCCAATGGAGTACGCAGATACAAGTCGACCGAGGCTTTTACAAGTCGGTTTCTTACTCTGTAGGACTGTAGATTGGTTTCATTGATTTATCTGGGGAGGTCCCCAGTGGAGTCGCCATTATGTTATCACTCAGGTTGTCCCTAGGCTCCTAGTAGGGATACGGCCGAGTTAACCACAAACCAATCTTTTGATTGCAGGTTCTAGCCCACTTGCAATCAGAGAGGGCTCTCTCCTTTCGATTCAACCTTAGTTGATGATTTTAGGCTAGCTTTCTGACTTCAAGGGAGTGTTGATTATGATTGGAAAGAAGGTAGGATTCTCGAACAAAGAGGCAAGGTAAGGAGTCATAAGTTTCGAACCATTGGGCATGGAGTCACAGATTGAGGCTTGTGAGCGTTTTCTTGGTCACAAGGGGATACAGAGCGGGATAGCCACATAGGATACAATTTTCTGTCTGCTGAAAGTACGGAGTGGACATCAGGGATGAAAGGCAAAGGAGAATCATTTCATCATGCTGACAAAGGGGAGAAATGGATGAATGGAATCCAGGATCAGTTAAGAATTCCTAAGACATGCACTCATATGTGAAAGAAACAGGGTAAACCAGATCATTTAAGAATACAAGCTCATAACTGTTTCTGAAGAAAACATTGAAAAACGCAGAAATTGAACTTAAGGTGTAATGAAACAAATCTGAAGCAATTCTTTTTTCTTGCAATTTAGAAAGGTGGAAAGGTGGTAAAAAACATAAAATTAAACAGAGGATAGGAACACTTATTGAATCATGTAGAAGCACAGGAATTCCGTGATCATTCCTTGGCCAAGAGAAAACATCAAGTAGTTTCGCAATCCATGCTTTCAGCAATCTTTGATTATGGAAATTATGACAGTTACAGTGCGAGTCTCTGTTCGGAGAAAATGCTGGAAAGAAGACTGACCAACAACTACTACCAACCAACCAACCCCTCACAACGTTGCTCAGGGTGGTATTTATAAGAAAAATATCAGAAAGACATCATTACAAGTGACCTTGACAGGTCTGCTTAGAGAATTCTTCAAAAATCTAAGTGTTGCTGGAATTAAATGCAAGTAAATCTTTTTGGCTGCGTTGGGGGCAGCTGGATCGGAACAGGTGACAAGGTGGCCCTTGGGGACCAGATGCGGTGCTGCTGAATGATTATGCTTCGGGAATTGCAGTTCGGCTCTGGTGTGAATTAAATGTGCAATAATTACGATTTGAGAGCTTCAAGTAGTTTGGCCCTCTTTCTATGAATCTGCTGGAAGATATTAAATTTTCTCCTGCTTTGGGCCGCTGCTTAAGATATTCGCTGATACTCTTTGCCGCTAAATTGATGGCTTCTGCCGTCGAATGATACTCTTTGACACACTTGATGCCTGATGATTTGATCTGATACACTTTAAACTTTGTGATTGATCTGCTGCTGTCTTTAAATCGGATCCTTTTGGCACGATCGGGCGATTTTCGGGCCTTTTTGGCGCGCAATGGGCTAAGAAATCAGAAGATTCCCTGAAGATTCCTCGAAATGGCCTATTTCCCGTAGCGAAGCGCTAAAAACTGCCTCTGTTTCTTGATCTGGAGCTCCGAAATGCGATTTTTCTTCCTGCGTGAAGTTTCGGCTTTCTGGCTGCTGACATCGGCTGTACGGCGGATGACGTCAGCTGTGGTGGGTCCCTGGTACAGAGCAACATGGTGAAGTGCTGATACTAGAGGTAATGTGATGAAGAAACTCCGATGCGATATCGCGATATCGCGTCGGCGGGGAAAGGAGGGCGCTTGGGTTGGACACTCAGTGCTTGCAACCGCCGATCGGCGATATCGCAATATCACATCGGCGGAGAACGGAGGGGTGAATGAGTTGGACACTCGGCACTTGCGACTGCTGATCGGCGATATCGCAATATCGCATCGACGGAGACGGATGGGTGGTGACCTGCATGGAGATGAAAGTGCGATGTTGCGATGCGATATGGATTTGAGGTTCTATAGAGGGTAAGTTTTTGGGAGGAAAGAGAAAGTAAGTGGGTGCGAAGGGTATTTGAGGTTTCAGAAGGGGTCCGATTACCTCAGAGGGATTTTATACTTTGGAAGGAGTCCATTGTATCTGGGAGGTGGTTTTGGAGGTCAAGGGTTCTTGCTGAGTTTCAGATAAACTAAGCAATTCCCGGGAGTACTTATGGTTATTCTTCAACCAGGGGGAGGGATATTACGTAGGGGATTTTACTTAATATTAATAAGGGGGTGGGAAGAATAGGGAACTAAATAATAAAGTTAGTGGTCAACATGGAGATGGTAAGAAAGCGCTAAGTTCAGGAGAGCTTAGGCTATTACAAGGGGGTAGGACCATACTTTAGGAGAAAATATGGAACAACTTTGAGTAAAGCAGATCTTTACTCAAGCCAGTGTTATGAAGATGATGGAACATAAGAGGCGTCAAGCAGATCTTGACCTCTTTTGGGGAAGTTAGTTAATTATTGGGGAAAACAGAGAAGGGAAGTCAGTTGTACCTCTTTTTAACTTCTTGCATACAAATTCTTGCTGATTGTGTCCTGAATGATATAACACCTGAAAACCTGGAACTGGTCAGCAATTTAGGATTCAACAACCTCAGAACTACCTACCCAGCCTACTTACCTAGCATTTTTTCTTCTTTTGTTTGGGGGTGCACTTAGACTTGCAAACCCATCATTCATTTTTCTTTTGGTGCTTTCCTATCTACATACTACCCTTATTTCTTCCAAAGCCCAGATTAAGTTGTTGGGCTCCTCTGCTTCTCTACCTATCTAAGAATCTGCCAAGATTAAACCGTTTGGATATATTTACAATCTCTATATTCTAAAACAAGAAATTTAAACCTAGGGAGACCAAGATTAAACTTTTTGGACCTCCTTTTAACTGAAAAAATGGTGATGTCGGGATAACTTTACAAAATTTGAAGGCAATTGAATGAACTTTGAAGTAGCCTTCTTCACTTGGAGACTGTTAAGAAAATATGGAGCATTGCAGCAAGCAAAGTACGACATATTTGGCCTGTGAAATGCCAATCATAAAAAATGAATACCCTGCTGCAGCAGGAAGCTAACACCATTAACATAACGACAAAGGGATCTCAAACAAAACATGACAAATCATGACAACAAGTACATCCCACAAATGATTCCACATCACATCAAGCAAGAATCATGAGACAAGTAAGAAACAAGATCCCACATCAAACATCAAACAGGGAACTGTGCAGCACAATGCATAGCAAAAGAAGTACATGAACGCACTGCATATACCTCACATCCTGGGGCCATCTGAAGAAAAGGATGTCAAAATGCTGAAGTTGGTCATACCATCAATCTCCCTATGTCGAATCTCATGGAATTACTGCTTGCACGTTGAATGTTGACACCTGCACTCCACTTTGAAAAGTGGCCGAAAAATGAAATGAGAAAAAGGAAAATCTAAACACACCACAGATTTGTGGCATCAAATAGTGCAAAATTGACTGTCAAATTTCTGAATTTTGAGAAAGTGGAAATCTGGGGCTTAAGGAATATTCTAGATTCCCTCTAGATTCCTCAAAGATTCCCTCCTCCAAGTCCTCTAAAAATTTGTTGCTCAGATCAAAATTCTAACTGCGCCATCGGGTTCGTCGCTGAGAGGTGTAGGATCGACATAAATTTTGTCCAATTTGGACACTGCAAAAATTTCACCCTCCTGAGAATTTCGGCCAATCATGGTTCCGCCTATGTTTTTCTCAGGTTCATGGTTCCACCCTCATTAAAAATTAATTTAAAAAATGCCTCGATTTTCGTGCACACTAGTTCCTCCTTGCTTGCCCTGCGCACTGACAAAAATGAGTTTATTTATAAATTTTCAAGCAGAGTTTACAAAAAGGGCCCATTGGCACATTGGTAAAAGAGGTAATTAGTTAAGGGGAGGTCGAGGGATCAAAT
Organism: Pinus taeda; assembly: GCA_000404065.3. Taxonomy (NCBI): domain Eukaryota; kingdom Viridiplantae; phylum Streptophyta; class Pinopsida; order Pinales; family Pinaceae; genus Pinus; species Pinus taeda. The sequence continues at coordinate 6,214 of APFE031623026.1, forward strand.
CCCACCTTTGAAAAATCCGTGTTTATTTATTTTTGTGGGGGTCGGGTCTGCATTAGGCGGCCCGCCCCTTAACTCCCGCAATATATGTATTATCCATAAAGGTTGCTGCGTTTATGTTTTGCGTTGACCGTTCCATTGCATGGTTTATTGGTTGGTTTGTTTGACATGGGGCCGCCACATGGTAGCGGGCCAGCTCACGTGGCTGGCGCGGGTTCAATACCTGTCAGTCTCCGTAACATGGCATATGGTACTGTTTGGTGGGGTGTGGGCCCGGTCCACCGGAGGTGGCCTGCCCACCGCCCTTACATTAATATGGTATGGTGTTCATTGGAGGGTTGGAGGGCTCGGCGGGGTAATGGCCACCGAGCCATATTAAATAGATATTTTGTTATGTGGTTGCGGGAGGGCCAACGAGGATCCTGACATCGACCCATACAAATTTGATTTTAATGCAATATTGTTTTGGGGTGGCGGGGGTGGTGGCCCGCCACCTCACTTATCTATATATATTATATATATATATATATATATTTATTTATTTATTTATTTATTTTTTAATTCAAAATAGGGGTGTTTTATTCAAATCTTTAGAAAATAAGGGATATTGGGCAATTTAACAAGGCCATAATTTCAACCACTTTCAGGAGCTAGGTTTCATGCCTCAGGGTCGGTCAAATTGTAGGACACTTAAACGTGGCCCACATTCCAACTTTGACGAAAACTTTGACTGGCTCGTTCTCACCCATACGAGCTCGAATTGACAAACCGTTCGCACCACTACGATCAGGATGACAAGATCTACGCTCTGGTCTTGGTTCGAAAGCATTCTGATCAATTTAATTTTCGAGCTTCCATAATCCCTCTTTGTCCTATGTGTGTTTCTGGAGCCACCTAGATCAATCCTCCCGACTTAGGGGCTTTTGCTTTTGGTCCTCCAAAAGCATGAAAAATAATCTACAACTTCTCTGTACCTTGTCTGCATCACAAGTGTCCTGAAAAGGTTTCGCTTCCGTTTCCTTCACCTTTTTTTCTTCACAGCCTTAAGCGATGAGCCGACACCTGCAACCTCTGCAACCTGTAGTACATTGTTTTTACAAATTACATGCTTGACTTTTATGACCAACTAATGACCCAAGCATCCCATATTTGCCACAAGTTTATAACACATACTCAATGGTCAAGTTTACATCGAGATGGGCACAATACCCCAGCTACGAAAACAAGGCCAACATATCATTATTGCTCCAAAAAGTGATGGCAAACACATCATCACTGCAACACATGATTTACAAAGATAAGGCCAAACACTATTTGTAGAAATTTCTCTATAGATCAGCTAGCTCTGATACCATGTAGAAATTCTAACTTTAGATTAACCTGATAATGCAATATAACTAAAGCAAATACTTTAATCTACTTCTACAATCAAACATGCAGAAGCTTAATAGATTTGAGAAATATCAAGTAAAACATATATAACTAGAAGAAGAATCAATGCACATGAAACACAGAAGAATACTCTAGGGAAATCCTCAGCTAAAAACCCCGCTATCTGTATTATCATACAAGGTGGAAATACATCAGAATTAGATAAAGCTTTGGCTCTCACAGCTAGCCAACTCTTAATACAATCCTCCTGGATGCTCACAGGCAAACAAAGCTTCTCACAAACCTTCAACTCTACCCTATAAGCCTCCTATTTCCTTGCACAGTTTCTCCTGGGTGATCCTGCTATTACCAAGTGTAACACTAATCACTCACACTGATCTTACACCCTGTAAAACTACACAATCCTCAAGGAACCTTTTTCCTTCTACATGGATGAGTTTCCTTTATAGGAAAACTCATGCAACTGATGGTACAATGTCCATGTCTTTAATCTCAACTGGGTTTTTCTCTGAATAGACATGCATGAGTTATTTATGAGAGAATCCTCAGTTATCTGGAGTACACTAGTTTGATGCATGCATGCATAAACTGACTGAACTCACAACTAGTTCCTCAAACTGTTTGGAACTAATTTAATTGGATATAACTCAGTTAAATGAGCTAACTAATTACAACTCAAATACAACTCATCCTTATCTCCTTAATTAAGGGATAATCTCCTTAATTTAAAGGATAATTGTTGCATGACTTCACAAAGACTTCTAGCTTGAATTTCTCCAACTAATTAATCCATAATGAATTCATTAATTATTTTTCAAGTAGCTGGTGAGACTAAATTCAAATTTTAATTCTCAATTTTAATTCAAGGACAAATTAAAATTGGAATATTCTATTTTTGAAATTTCTATTTTTAATACTTCTTGTTGCTATTTTCAACACTCCCTCTCAACAAGAAAGGTATTCCACTTGATCCCGATTTTGAACCTTTGGAATGTTCTGCATGCAACACTTCTCTCTAGTGTTGTTGCTCCATCAACTCCAAAAACAAAAAAACATCCAACTTGAATCAGAATGATGCCTCTGTCATCAAAGTCTCTGACTACTATTGCCTCTGTCGACTGAAAACTTTGTGCTTCTGCTGACTCAGTCTTCTGCACTGTTGTCAATCCTTCTTTGTGCTCTTTAGTATCTGATTGCTCTAGCCTCTGTCACTTTGATCTCTGACTGCATCAATCCCATTGATTCCTCCTGCTACTATGTACTTTGGGCTCCCGTAGCAAGGTACGATCCATGAGATAAAACCTCTCAATGGACCCTGCCCAATTTTAGCCTTCTTGGGACTATCACTTTACATCGCCCCACCTCACACCTGGAGGTATGGCTACATGTGATCCCTCTGCTAACTCTAATTGTGGATCCTCCACAATTGTTTGAGACTTCTTCTGGGACTGCATGTTGAGAGGTAATTTACTCCCTCTCAACCACCAAGTCTTTAACCTTTGCCTTGCTCCTCAAGGCTTTGCATGCATCTTGAACCTCAAGAGAATACAGGTTCTTCACTCATGAACCGATTTGTTTCACCTATCTCGTGGTGATGTGTCTAAGGAAAACCTTTCCCTTACTGAAGACAACATTGTAGCCTTTGTCCTCCAACATCGCGAGTGATACCAATTTCTTCTTCAGTCCAGGCACATACTTCACATCGGTCAGGGTGATAGAATCTCCATGCTCCCTCTGAAAAGAAATTGTGCCCACTCCTGAAACACTAAACCTTTCATCATCACCCATCTCTATGGGCATCTTGAGGTCTTTCTCCTCCAAGGCACTGAATAAACTTTTATTGCTAGTCATGTGGAATGAGGATCCACTGTCAAGATACCAACCACAACCCATCATCGATGACACCATGCATGCAATGAGGGTAAAGTCAATTTCGAACTAAGAGGCTAATGCCTCACCTTCTGATCCTTTCAAGGATCCCTTCTTGGACTTCTTCAATGGGAAATTAGTCACATAATGACCCATCTCATGACAATTAAATCATCTCACTTTAGACTTGTCAACCTTCTTCCCTTCATGAGATGAATTCAATTTGGAATGGGAATCCTTCCCTTGCCCTTTCCTTTCCTTTCTCGCTAAGGCCAGATTTTCTTCATCGTCATCCTTGGATGAAGAACCATCTCGTTTGGTCCTCCTGATCTCCTCCTGCATGAGATCCGACCATAGTCATTCCCAATTCAGTAGTTTCTCCCTTCCATTCACAGAGTCCTGGTAGCTATTCCAGCTCTTTGGAAGGCCAACGAGAGTGAGGCTCACCATATCATCATCGGCAGTAGTTATTCCCACACTTCCAAGCTCATCTCTGTCAGTGGTGAGATTTTTCAGATATGTGGAAATAGTATCATCGTTCTCCATCTTGATTCTTCGAAGCTTATCCTTGAGCACCAATTTCCTCTGGTCGCTACTGTTCTGGTAGAGGTACTTCAATGTCTTCCACATTGAATATGGAGTATCCTTCCCATGGAGACTCGAGACAATATGGTCTCGAACTCCCTCAAGGATGATAAGTCTCGCCCTCACCACAAACTTCTTCCACTCAGCTAACTCTTGTGCATTTGTTGAAGCTGGCTTTTGGATTTCTTAATCAATGAAATTCTTCAAGTCGTTGTCTTCTAATACAGCCTCCATGTGATCTTTCCATGCTATGTAACTCGAGCTGCCTCCCAAGGCATACTCGAGTCTCAAGCCATAGAACACCATTGACCAACCTTGAAGTATCATAAGAATTCGATTTGCACCTGCAACCCCAAACTTTAAACTTCAAATTCTCTTCTCCGTATACTGTTCACTACTCTGATAAACTCAGCTTCGATACCATGTAGAATTTCCTGCAAATTCTCTACAAATCTACCTTTAAGACCATCTAAAAAATCTAACTATAGATTAACTCGATAATGCAATATACCAAAGAAAAATACTATAATATACTTCTACTATCAAACTTGTGGAAGCTTAAATATTAAGCTGAATTAGAGCTGAACACATATAACCATAAGAAGAAGAATCAATACACATGAAACACAGAAAATACTCAGGGGAAAGCCTCAGCTAAAAATCCCACTATCTGTATTATCATACAAGGTGGAAATACATCATAATTATACAAAGTCTTAGCTCTCAGAGCTAGCCAGCTCTCAGTACAATCCTCCTAGAT
>APFE031623037.1:0-76356 GCA_000404065.3 Pinus taeda
AAATTTAATGTAACTAATTCTATTTTGAAGAAAATGGTTGAGCTCAATCCCTTAGTACAAGGATGAGAAAATGTATATATTTTAGGAATTTAATAGTGTAGGGGTTGGATTTTGTTTGGAGAGGTTGGACACTTGGGATTGCTTTGGCATACTATTGTACATATTTTCTCTGCATTTTTGGCTAAGGAAAGCCCAGGGTTTTGCAGCACTGTTTGGGATCCATGTGGCTTTATGTTTTGATGGTGTGCTTCTCTCAATAATTGTAAGTTGTTATGTATATCATTTTCCTTACTCCCATCTTCTGCAATTGAACAAATGAAGTGTTAAGGTAGAATCCATAGATTGTTATGCTCTGCCTTTAAATTTGTTTAATTTTCCATGCTTTCATCTGTTTAAGGAGAATCCTTGAAAGCTTCTTGCTCTCCTTAGCTCCTCACCAGTCTGATCTACCCATTCATTCCCTTTGAAAGCATCAAGACGATCACCTACCTTGCCCCAAATAGACCTCTGCAAAAAACTGTGCCTCATCCCCAAGCCCAAATTTGTCTTTCCTTGTTTCAACACAAAAACTCCTAAAAACTCAAATCAAACCTTTGTACTACATATCTAGCCTAAAATTAGCTTTTGTTTAGTCATCTCAAGCCTCATCGATTATCTTTGCCGAGATTGACCCGGAGAGAGCCCTCTCCTGTCCTCGTAGGGCTAGCTACGAGGCTGAGCGTGGTTTGATGTAGCCTTGAGTTTTACCTTATTTCAGCCTAAGGTAGATTTGAGCACTAACAGGTTACTTCCCCCAAATCTAATTCCAAGTTAAACATTGATTTGTTGTATAATTTGGAGAGGAAGATGAGGCGCTAAATCTTGGCAAGATCATAGCAAACAAATTGACCATCGAAATTTAGATCTATGACTTTCAAGTTGGTGGCCTTGTCTAAAAATGTCCTTAATGCTTCTTCAAAGGATGGTTCCTAGTGAAGAATCAAGGTAGGAAAGGAATGCATGAATGAACTACTAGAGAAGGTATAGGATCATCCCCGCCCACCAAATCTAACATGGGGACTAAATGGTAAGTTTGGTATCACATATAGTAGAATATTTGAATATATGGTATCAAGCATCTACGATATGCGGTGTGTATATGGGTCACTGGAAAGACAGGTAGGAAAAACTATCCAAGGAATTAAATTATAATCCACCATACCTATATCGTTGAGGTTTAGGCCGAGACTGATATTGATCTAGTGAGAAAGTGGCCAAGGGGGGCATCGTGCCCCCAACCATGGTATACTTCCCTCCAACATATGATGATGGAGGGGTTTGATCGGGTATGAAAAGGTGGGAATGATGCCTCTAGTTGGATGATTTTGTGGAGTGTTATTGTGTTACAAGTGCTCGAACAAGGGATTTGAGCATCCGACCCTACAGGCATGAGATCCTCTAGAGGATAATGAGTAGAGGTAGGGGCATAGGTGCCTCCCTATTTTGTATGTATGGTTATAGCATGTTATGGACATGCCCAATGTATTTAGAATAGTGGAATTGAAACACTTATATGGATATGGTACATAATGTAGTTATGCACTTTGTGACATTTTCACTATTTTATGCCTATGGTTGTCTTCTTATGGGAAGAATGGATAGATATATTTAGAGAAATGAAATGGTGGATTACCAATCTCATTTGTCACTGCATATATATGAGTGAAAGGGATTTAATTTATCGGTTCACATACATGGTGTCACCATACCAAAGAGTGGCTTTGGATATAATGAATTTATGCTAACTTAAATGACATAGGGGTTAATCAACAACAATGTCAATGGGACTGGGTTGTTGATGTAAGACATAGGAATGATCAAGTGGATCATCCCCATGGTGATTTGGAGTGATATGGGACTCTAGAAATTATTCGAGGTGGGGAAGAATAGTGGCACTAGAGTTGACACGACCAAATGTGACATGAGGGTTGGGAAGATATACCTCTTTTGGACCCTGAAAAGTGGATGCCCCCTTACCCAAACACTGTGTGACAATGTAATGGCCACAAGGTGGATGTGGTTTTAATTTATTTCTTTGAAGTAAGGGGTGGTGGTCCCACTGTGGGACCAATAATCATCATGGGAGACATCGTTCACATATGCAACATCTTCAAGGCAAGACCGATGACTATTGGATGTGACATCCACCAATGTCGAGACTGAATTTCCTTATGAAGATGGTTTGAAAGAAGCACAATAGGAAACTCCTAAAGAGTCTGAATATATGGGACAAGTAGAGAATAGGGGTTAAAATATTTGTCATCTCAACATCAGGAGGGGTAATCACAATGTTGGGTTGCGAAACCTCATGTCTTGGTGAATCATTGAGGCTAGGACTCGTAGGTAGAGGGGAAGTGGAATCACTACGAGAAGCATCTAACTCATGAGGCACTTGAAGTGTATCATGAAATTCTTCAAGATGGGGACAATGATGGGAATAATTTCCATACTTATCGTTCAAAGCACAATGGTGGTTTGTGCATAAGGTTTTGTTCTTCTTGGCAGACTTGGGAAAGGTAACATGGACCTTAGGAATGTTAGGGCTGGGAAAAGTATCAGAGACCACATTCTTAATCTCAGGGAGCTTAGGAAAATTACTGGTGTCATGACCAACAACATTACATGAAACACATGGAGGAGAAGGCTTTGGATATTTAGGAGGAGTGGGAATTTCTTCGGTTACCTTGTCTTTGTTTCATTTTTTTTGGGTGTTTCCCCCCTCACCAGATGCTTTTGCAACAGGAGTGGCTTACTACTAAGGTTGTGTCGGGACTGAAGTAAAGGAAGGGGTGGTAGGAATGGGTTGAACCATATTCAAAGTCGTATAAGGTTTAAGTTGGTCAGAGGGAGTGTTTGCAAGAGGATCAATGTACCAAACTGGGATCTCGAAGGTGATATTAGGAAGACTCAACATGGCCATTATAGGACTGGAAAAGATTCCTGGTGGTGGGAATAAGAAAGGTATCTAAATAGAGGGGTAATGACCTAGAGGAACTAATCCTAGGTGGGAAAGACCTAGAGGAACTATTCCTAGTTGGAAAAGACTTGTGGGGACACTACCCAAAGGGAATGGGCCTGGAGGAATTGTTCCTAAAGGATGAGTTGATTCTTGAGTAGGAGTTTACTGAGGAGTTGTTTGTTGGGAATACATACCAGACTGCTTGTCAATGGCCCGTGACACTTGGAGAATGCAAACACTCAAAGAGTTGGGCTTATAAGGAGTAGTTGGTGGGCCATAATAAGCCCCAAGTATCATGGAATCTTTATAGGCACTAGGGGAACATTGGTAAGGGTATGGGTGGCCTTTTTTCTGATCATCGATGAAGTGGTGGTCTGAGGAGAGGTCTAAGACTGAGGGTCATGGTAATTCAACTGGTCAATAGTGACGATCTTTCCATTATGAGGGAAGCACATTTTGTAAAATACAGAGGATGCGACATCTGACATGGCATATGCGTAACTATGGCCCAAAAAGATGTTATAATCTAAAGGGGGCAATGATGACTTTGATATCAATCAAGACCGTATTTCTAGTAACAGTGATGGGGAAATTCCGATATAAACTGAGGGGTTGTGAGGGGTGACCATCCCAAGCATGAAGAGTGATCGTGGATGGTGATAGGTCAAAAGAACTAAGTTTCTTCTAGACACTAGTGGCCATCACACAAGTGGAGGCACCTTCATCTATTATACACTGTTGAACAGTGGAATTTTTTACGGAGATTGGTATCTGAAAGGAAACGGATGAAGGTAGGGGGGATGTTCCACTTTATCGATATCAAAGATGATCAAACAATCATTAGAGGGATCCACAGTGCCCAAAGAAAATAGTATATCTTTCTATTGGGATGGGAACGTCTAGAGGACTTACAACGTTGACATGGCAGTAGGAGACTACGCTAAGTCATACACTATACTATATGTATGGGTAGCTTTAGAAGAAACAACATTTCGATGTAATGGACCTTTGGGGATATTAGGGTGAACCTCTAGCTTAAGCGGAAGGATCTATAAGGTACCATTTGGTGATGATAAGGGATTAGTGTAAACTTTGTTTTTGGAATGAGTCGTTGACTTATCAAGAGGATTTCATACTAACGTGACTGAGTCTGGAGATTGATGTCTTCGAAATTCATCATGAGAAACTAGTAATTATTTTTGCTAGATTGTGAAGGTTGGGGGACTAAAGGATTCTTGATGGATTGTGAAACCACATATCCTTGATGACGAAATGGGCTAGTAAGAATTTTTGGTTGTGAAGAAGAAGGAGGAGGAGGTGGAGCCATGGGTTGGGGTAATTTAGAACTAGTTGTTTGATATTCCCATGCCTGGCGCATTTGAGGTAAAAGGGGACGTTCATGAGTATAATGGCCAAAAGTCCTGCAATAAGAACAAATTATATTGGTTCAAAGAGCCTTGTTTTGCTTGGGTTGTTTTCTCTAGTACTTGGTTGTGGGATTAGGTCAGTCACCCTTATGGGCATTAGGTTGTCTACCTTGGCTGCCTTGATTATCTTGAGGTTGTTGATTCTAGTTACACTTCCCCTTGTTCCTTCTCTTGGGGTTAGGGGGATTGGTACAACTTTGTTTAGCATAAACTTGGTTCTGTGGAGGTGTTTGTTGTTATGGCAGAGGTGGTGGAGGCATGGAAGGTTGAGGCACTAATGCAGTTGGGGCTCAAGAATTAGGCGATGCATATGGATAATAAGGATTCACGAAAACATTTTGATAACCAGGTTGAGCAATAGTTGACCTTGGAATCAATTGATGTGGATGGGGAAATGCATATGATGTGTTTGTACCTTGGTAATATTTGACACACAAAGGATCAGGAGGGGGATAGGTGTAATTTGAACTAGTCACCCCCCGAGGTTGACCATAACTCACAAGAGATTGAGAATATGGTGATGGATGAGGATGGGAAATAGATCCAATGACACTGTAGGTGGCACGAGATTCCCCCATCGCATAAGGAGCACCAAGTCGAGGGAGATCAGGGAGGACAATATTAACATAACATGATTATGCGTAGATCAACTCATATTTCAAGGTTATCTAGAGGGCTTATTCCTCAGTCTCAAGGAAGTGAGAGGCGACATATTTACCTATGGGGGAAATGGGGTTCTCAAAAACCAATCCATATCTGCACGGTCTTCAAACTTATGGGATTTACAAATTCTCCTCCTTCTGTGACATTCGTGTACATGGTCAGAAAGGAGGGTGGAAGAAGTTTGACGAAAAGAAGTCAATAGCATGGTACCCGTTCCATATCGAAGAGGTAATTGGAAATATGAAAGAAAGATGTTGGCAAGAGTTGCAAAGGTGGAATAATAGGCATGTGGTTGGTCCACATACCATTTGGCAGCAGCTCCAGTTAGGGTGCATTGGAAGAGATGAAGACGAATGGAATCTTCAGTAATGGAATTTGATGAACACCACATGTGGAAAGAATGAACATGATTGGTGGGATATTCTCCAGGATTACCTTCAAACTTTGGAATGTTTGAGGGAAGTTTGGTGGACATGGGAGGCCAATTCTAGTTAAGGAGAAGAGGATCATTGATGAGCTAGCTTAAATCAAGAAGGTGTTAGAAAAAGGTATATTACAGAGAAATCACATAAAATATTGCAAAAACAAAAACACATAAAACATGAGAGACATAGATATATGTGGTTAAACCAGTTTGGGCTACATCCACAGAGAAACAACCAGTCCTTCCTTTTATATTATCCAAAAAAATGAAGAGATATAACCTACAACAGATCCACTATAATTTCCCCTTCACTCTCATACAATATCCTCTCTTTTTCTCACTCAGAATACACATATCCACAGTCACAAGACAATTCCATCATATAAATCGAGGGGTTTCCTTCTAGGGAAAAAACCCCTAAATTAAACGCAACTTCTACCGTGACATCATCCATTTAATGAACAGTCGATATTGACTACGAAATTACAATATTTTACAAGGAAATTTTTCATTTATTTTTAGCTTCAAGGGCACTACCCCCGAACCCCTGCCAGGGGGGGCTCATAAAATTGTCATCAGCCCCCCTGAAGGCAATTAAATAAGAGGTCTTGTCACCTCATTATGAACTAGGGTCCAACACACCAATACCTCTAAATAAAGAAGATAATCAAGCTCCACACCCAACAATCTCCCACTTAGAGACTGATTATTGCAACTCTACCACTGCTTCATTTGTTGTACAATGCTTCCACTTTGGACCTGGTTGTTTCTCATCTTCATCATCATACTTGAAGACCATTTGAAATTGAGTAGAATCTTAGTTTCTCCCTAGTTACAACTTTTGTTAACATATATACAGAATTTTGGCTAGTGTGTATCTTTTCCAACTTCAATTGTCCATCTTCCAACACTGACTGTATGAAATGCTACTTGAGCTGTATATGTTTAGTCTTGGAATGAAATGTTGAGTTATTTGAAAGATTAATGGCACTTTGGCTATCATTGTATAACCTTCCCATCTCCCACTTCTTACCCAATTCATCCATGAACCTTTGCCACCAAATCATTTCTTTACTAGCCTCTGTAGCAGCAACATACTCTATTTCCACCATTGAAAGTGCAACAACACTTTGAATTTTTGAAACCCAACTAACAGTTGTTCCACCTACAATAAACATATACCCTATGGTGCTCCTCATGTTATCTCTATCACCTACCATATTTGCATCAACATGTCTCTGTAGAGAAATCTTCGAACCACCAAATCATAATGCTTGATTTGTGGTACCTCTCAAATACCTTAGAATCCACCTCACTTCCATCCAATGTTCTTTTCCTCGATTGTTCATGTACCTGCTTACAAATACCACTGCATGTGCAATATTAGGCCTTGTGTATACCATTGCATACATTAAGTTTCCAACTATTGATGCATATGGAACTTTAGACATATAATTCATCTCATCCTGAGTCTTGGGACACATATCCTTACTTATTTTGAAATGGCTATCCAAAGGTGTACTAACTGGTTTTTCATTCTGCATATTAAATATTTCCAACACATTTTGTATGTACTCACTCTAAGACAATGTTAATTTGTGTTTTTTCCTATCTCTAGTTATTCTCATACCAAGGATTTGTTTTGCAGCACCCAAATCCTTCATTGCAAATGAATTTACCAATTTTCCTTTGAGAACATTTATTTCATGCATGTTAGAACCTGCAACAAGCATGTCATCTACATACAATAACAATATATTATAGCTTCCATCATTTTTCCTTTTGAGATAAACATAATGATCATAATGACAACTAGTATGACCTTTTTCATACATAAACCTGTCAAATTTTAGATACCACTGCCTTGGAGCATGTTTTAGGCCATACAATCTCTTCTTCAACCTGCACACTATTTTCTCCTTCCCTTTGACCTCATACCCTTGTGGCTTATGCATATAGATCTCTTCCTCCAAATCCCCATGGAGAAAGTTCATCTTTACATCTAACTGCTCAAGATGCAAATATTATGTTGCTACTAGACTCAAAATAGTTCTGATTGAAGTCATTTTAACAGCAAGAGAAAATATTTCATCAAAGTCTATCTTTTTTCTGTGCAAACAACAGTCACCAAGGTTCTGAATCACTACATCATTGGAGTAACCATTTGTTAGTGTGAATAATTTCTGCAAGAGAGCAAAAATCTCTTCACTTAAGCTATAGGCGACCTATAACCCTAACAACAAAAGGTGGTTGTGTCTATGCTTCATAACTGCAGCAAAATGTTAGAAAAACCCTACAACAAAAGATAATATGCAAATAGAAACATATAACAACAAAATAAAAGTGTGGCAACCCAATGGATAATATGAATAATTAATTTTATTAATCAAAATGATACACCTAGTGAGGAGAAATTATAAAAATAGGCTAGTATCTCCCGCTCCGTCTCATTGGTCCCTCTTGACCTTGTGCTTCAGCAACGTGCTTTTGTCTCTCAATATGTGATATGCAATGGTAAAAAAAGAAAATAAAATATGCTTGAACTCAAGTGGGAGCTTAAATGTTATGAGATGATAATGGGTATGATGAAAAATTTCATGGTGAAGAATGGAGAGAAAACCCCTATGTATAACAAAATATTTGAATATATTGAGAATTAAAAAATAATAAAATATTATTGACTAATTTAGCCATTGTGGATATTTATTATATCTTTTGAGAGGGAAACGATATTCAAAATGGTAAAATATCTTTAGTTAGAAAGTGGTTGAATTAATTAGCAAATAAAAATGATTTATTAGTCACTTTGTGAGAATTAAGAAAAATATGAATTTAAAATAATTATTAAATAATGGTTTAACCATTATCTCATGAGAAAAATGGGGGGAAATATGGAATAATAAATAAATAATGATTCATTTAATTATTCCAAGGTGATTAAGTTGAAATTGATAAGAAATAATTATCAAATAATGATTTAATATTTATTTCTAGAGAATATTAAATAAATAATGGTTTATTTAATTATTTTCATAGGGTTTTTTTAATTTTAATGAGAAATAATTTAGAAAAATAGTTTACTAAATTATTTCCTATGGTGAAAGTGGGTTTTACCATGGTAAAATTAATCCTACATGGTGTATTTTGTTCCAACTAGTAAGAAATGGCTAGGTGAACATTTTTTGGGTGATAACACAATGTGTGCTAGCCTCTTCTTAATCCTCACCTAAGCGAAAGCTCTCATTGTGTTGTGCTCCTTTGACATCTTCCAAGTTGTCAAAGATTTTATATGTCTATGTTTACTTATCCATCAATATCCTATCAAGTAGGATCGTCATCTTCTAATATAAATTCAAGGCTCCAAAGTAATGATTCTTTTGTATTTGAGTATGCCCCAAGTCAGGAATTCAAGTGGCAATGCTTTCCACAATCTCATACTCTCAGAAGACCTGTCTATCATGAACAACATAGGACTCCAAATTATGAATTTCCTCCTAGGTATCAGGGCGAACTACTTCTAGGTAGGTATCAATGACATCTTGGGCCTATTATTGAGATTTATTATGGCCCTATGGGCTGCACCCTCCTCCCCCATGCTTATTACGCATGTATTGGCATTGTATCTTCAACCAATAATAAAATTTCCAGATATTTTGACTCACAATACACTCCACCAAGACAAATGAAAAGCAATTTCCAAACCAGGAGTATTGGGAGACCCAACTAGACAACAGACCAGAGAATAAACACGAGATGAATGGTTGGTGAAGCCAGACCATGAATGGACATTCACTATCAACAAAGCTTCACCACATATTGCCAATTACTAGATACAAACCCATGGAGGCATTAATATTATGGTCGCATGGACATATAAATTTTTTAATCAACAGACCCATAACTAGTGGAAATAATTGAGTATGCAAAGGGTACCAAGGCTAGTTAAACTACTCACAATCAGATGCAGTGCCATAACGAGGGAAAGTGATAAATATTAACCCATAAAAAATACCAAAACAATGCCACCGAGATACTTTCAGGCTTATTTGAAGATTATAGTGCACCCAAAGACCATTAAAGACCTTTCCAAAGATATCCCAGAGAAAATTCAAAGAGTAATCTTGAAGATTGCAAGGTTCCCAATAAAAATAGGGAATTACACATTTATTACTTGACTAGAGAAGTGAATCATTCGAGTTTGAAGTCATTGTGCCCACATCCTCCAAAACAACCATGCAGAGGAGCCTAAACCTCCCCCTTTTGTCCACACCTTTTGTACTCCTTTGTAGCGGCTTCCACAACTTAATTCACCATTCAACCCACAACACAGTATCCCTAATGCCTCTTTCAAAAATCACTATCAAAATATTTCTTTTGTTCCAAGGAAAGTGCCTATCCCGCCAAATCCACTTATGTTTTCCTCCTTAGTTTCTTTCCTAAGGTAGGGAAACAGTCTTATGCCACCCTACATGGTATTGCAACCAAATACCACCCCCACCAAGTCCATGCATTTGAGAGGTGTTTCCGTTAAATAAGAAGAAAATCCACATGCTTGTGCATGCGAGGGGGTGCCCACACCACTCCCTGCATTAGCTCTTGCTTATTTATAGGGTGGAAGGGATGGCCCCGAATCCTACTATTTCTCTTGAGATCCACCCCCATCAGGGGATTTTATCAGTCTCTAGTTGCCTCCCTCTCTGGTTCATATTTGTCTCCTTCCAGGATATGTTGTAAGTTTTCCTGCCATTCATGTTTATTTTCGAAAGGTCATCCTAAATCAAAATTAATGCCTCTTTGGTTGCATCCCAAAGTATCTAGAAGATCTATCACTTTATTGCATGTTCTTTGAGTATGGGAGGCGATAATGTAGTTGAAAGAGAGAAGCAGGGTTATAACTTGTGCAATCAAATTGATAAGCCTCCAGCTCTTTGCTTATTTTTCCACCAAGGCACCTTGAGAAATCTTATAGGTTGTCCTAATAACCAATTGGGAGTCACCATGAATTTGGATCTTTTAAAATTTTGGTACGATTGTTATCGAGAATCCTCTTTCTAGTGCCAAAAATTTAACTTCATTATTACTGGATATACCACAATTTACAATGTAAATTCATAGTATTTGGTTATTTTGGTCTCTAAATAAACCTCCAAAGCCTACTAATCCAGGATTGTCTTTAGAGGCCCCATCAAAACTGAGTTTTACAAAGCATTTAGGGGGAAGAGAATAAAATTAATGAGATGCTCATTGGGGCTTTATAGGTTTATTATAGGCTTATGATAACATGGAGGGGGGAAAGATTGAGTTGATCCATAATATGGATTGTTGAGGAGGGACTTTCCAATCATTCTAGTACCAACTTTCGGATAAAATGGTTTACCGAGTATATTGCTTTATAGTTTTCCATACCCTCTCCATGGGAACTTGTTGGTCTTGAAAACTCCTAATCTTTCCAAACAACCCACATAGTAAAACCCATTGTGAACTTATATGCTATATTAACCACTGGACTGGAAAATAGATTTGTTCTCCATTGATCGAAATTCTCTACCAGATTGTTAGGGGACCAATCAAAATGACGAAAGAGATCCATTATCTATCTCCATATTGAGTATGGAAATGGACAAGTGTTTATAATATGCTCCATTTCTTTACGTTGGGTGCATATGTAACACAACTCCCATGGGAATATTTTTTTTTTCATCTAAAGAGCGCTTGGGGCAGCTCTTAGGTGTACCTAGTCCTGCCCAGGATTAGACCACAAGACCTGTGGGACCAAACATCCCCACCTAAGCGTTGGACCATATTAATTTGGAAGGTTAGTGACAAACTCCAATCATGGGACTAGATTCCTCTTTTCGAGAGGACCAATTTTGACCATTGAAGCACTCAATTTGGATAAGGGAAAGTGTATTTTTGAATTAAAATTTCACATATGCATATTTGATCAGGTTGGCCCTAAAGCAAATTAGACACCCTTGGAAGGACATAAATACAACTGACATCAACCTCATTTGGACACCATCATGACACAATCTTATATTCTCTTCGCCATTTTAGTTGGCATAGATCTAAAGCAAGTTCACAGAAATTGGTTGGCACAGGTCCGAGATTACAGGGTATAAATCTTTTGCATGTTTCTAGGGTTTTGGGTCACATTCATAGCCTTGTCAAAGGAAATTTTCGACTATAGCCGCAGGCTTTTAGGCTCAAGGTAGCCTACGAGAAGCTCTTAGTCACACACACATCTCTCCCTCCATGCGAATGGAATCTAAACTTTGATTTTTAAGTTGACCAAAGTTATTTTTCGGTTGACCATAAAGTTTGGAAGTTGACCGTAGACAGTGACAGTTGATTACAGGCTTCTGAATTAGGGTTTTGATTATTGGCATGGTTGGGTTCATCTCATGGATATTGTTTAGCTGATTTTTGTTGGATAGATTAATGGTTGAAGATATGGATCATTGTACTCTCTCTTTGTTGAAGCATTCAATGATAATATAATAAGAAAAATAATTTGAAAGGGTTTTCCCCATAATGGGCTTTCCCCCAGTCTCTGACCAATCCTGGTGTCTCTATGTGTGAATTATTTTCTTTTATTGTTCCTTTATGTTCCACTGCTCTGATGATGATATTGTTCTTTCTACATAGTTGCATATGTTGTGGAATAATGATGTAAGTTTGAATAATGATATGATGCCATGGGGTGAATTTAAATATGGAAATAATGAAATGCAATTATCAAAGCAAAGAAAAATATATCCTTAAGAAAAATTGACATGGTATTAGAGTTGGGCTAAAGAAACATCATTAAATATCACCCCTATGGAGACACCTTTGACAGAAGCAAAAGAAGATGAAGGAGACCTAAAAGAATGTTGAGGTTTGAAGGAAGCCCTAGGAAATTTGTGTATTAGGGTTTGATAGATATTATGAGGTTAGGCTTTGAGATAAACCATGGTTTATGGCAATTACTTGAGATATGCAATCTAGAAATCCTAGCATGATTAGTGTAAAGATGGTATACCACTTATGATAGATTTGTTGTAGCCCCTAGATGGGATAGTCTCAATTCGAATTTGATTATTGATGAAGTTGAAGAATATATATATTTAAGGAAACAAGTGTTAAATGGACAATGGATAGTCACAACTCTTGAAGGTTGTTTCAAGAGGGACTTGATCTCCTCTCATTAAAAGATAAGTACTTGTCGATTTATGTTACTTCTTTGTATCCTTACTTTTGTTTATATTTATTGATTTTATCGATGATTATGCTTTCTGCATGTATATTTGATTATTTGATACTTCTAACCTCCTAATGAGATGTTATAAGTGGATCCTTCTTAAGGATCACCTGAGATGCAGGAAAATATGGCTAGTGCAGGAAGAGAAGAGCTACAGTTTTCCATGACAAATAAGTTAACAAAGTGCTCTCGCTACCAATGTCAAATAAGAAGGTGCACAGGTATTTGAATAACACAAGGTATGTATGGTGTATTGTTTCAATGTTATGTTTTAGCTGCAATATTGGATGGCAAGGTAATCCCTCAGGTATGATGAGTATATCACCTTCACAAAAGGCTCATGTGTGCATATGAAAGTAAGTTTTATTCATGGTATTTATGATGAGATGGTGCACTTGGTATTGGACAAGTATATTACATTCTAGTCATGGTAAAGCTACATTGATTTTTGATATATTGGTATACTTGATATTTGGCATGCATCTTTCATTATATACATGATGGATTTCATATAGAAGGTTAGCTTATTGATTCTTAAAAATGGTAGCTTGATTCCATTGATAATTTTTGTGATAAGCATGACAACCTTGATGATAGAAGTGTAACAATAAGATTGGTATTCAGGATCTTCTTGTTGACCTTGGTTAGATTGGTAATTATGACATGTGGTAAAATTGAATGCCCTGACTTGATGGTTAATGATAAAGAAGCGATGAAGTGATCATAATCCTTGAAGTATGATAATAACTTGTTAGCTGCCCTAATCATATGACTCTAACCCTCTATGAAAGTTTGATGTGATGACGAAGTACTTGATGCTAACATGTTATGACCATGATGGATATATGTTTTAGAATCTGATATACCTTCATTTTATGATCTAACAACTTTGATACATGACAATATTAAAGACAGGTTGATGACTTCAATAATAATGGTTGAAGGGGTTTCTCATTCAGAGTGAGAATCTCTCTATAATATCCCTCAACCTATTATCATTTGCATTATATTTATAGAATATTCTTTATTGTTGAGTTAATATTTTTTATATGAGTAGACTAAATAACTGATGTTGATAGTCTGCAGCAAGCTCTGGTCTGAAAACAATGGGTTTCCCTTAGTTTAAACCCCAACCACATGGAATAAATATTATCAGTGCAGCTATAAGCCTCACAACTGCACGGATGAAATCTTATGGGTGTGATTATGCCTGTAGGTCACAAAATCTGAAGCTTTATGCATAAAATTAGGAATGCACCAGGACTATGACAATCCTACAAATATGGAACAAACAACAGAAAGTTCTATGAGCAGGGAATTTTGAATGTTTGACTTACTATAATGTGAATATGTTGACTAAAATTGTGTTTGCAAGTGACTAGAATATGCATATCAATATGTAATTATGATTTAACCATTGAGGCTAGTGTATGACAGTATTTGATAAGATTTGCAAGGGTTTGACTAGATTTAGTTGATTGATATATATAAGAAATGTCTGGAATTTGACATAATGCTCGATAATTCATAGAGATACTTTAGAACTTTGGCTTGATATGTTTTGGGATATGTACTGATTGAACTCATTGTGATAACAAATTAGGATTTTGATTTGATAATTGATGGTTTTCCTTGATGACAGTGCTATGTGGGTATAGTGACTTTCAAAGACTAATATCGATATTCAATAATGGTTTTGTATTGGCTTCATTAGCTTTGGCTCATTGATTGAAGTATATATAGTTGTGATTTAGTATGATAAATGGATGAAACTTATATGACTTGTCCCTGACTTATGCATTCAGATTTAGTGACAGAAATTATTCATGTTATGATCATAAGGATGGATTGATAAAGCTTGATTAGATAGTACTTGGTAAATAAAAGGTTTTCTAACTTGGTATTTGAATGTAATCTCTACTTGACATTTGGTCCAAAGAGTTTGTCACTTTGATATTAACTTTGTTTTGGCATCTAAGGCTTGATAAGCTGACTTAGTTGATTTGATTGAAAAATATTAATTTGTGTAAGGCTGAGCATATTGGTTTGGCCAAGTGTTATGTTTCCATAAAGAATTATATGAAGAAATATTCCCAAGCGTAGTGTGTCTTTATTAACAGTCATCTCATGAAGCCAGGAATATGTTCCCATCCAAACTGCTACTTCAAAAGTGGTCTAAGGTATCACTTTGCTTTTGGTTTTATATGTTGATGGTCTATTATTGAAAGGTAATGAGCCTCTGATGATCAAAGTAAGAGGAAGATGGCCTTTGAAGTTCAAAATGAAGAATCATGGCATGATGAATTATGTTTTGAAGTTGGGAAAAGAAAAATCTATATTTTGAAGCTACTGAAGAGTTGTTGGAAAATGGAAATGAAAATCCTTGGACACTCCGGTTGAATTTTAAGAAGTTATGAAGAGATGTTATTGCACCTGACTTGGAAATTGACAATCAATTGAAGCATTGATGTTCTGTGTGAACACTCTTCCGTATACATATGTTTTTCATAGAAAAACCTGAGTGAATCATGATTGAGTCGCTTCATACACATTGAGTTGTCGTTGAGAAAAATTCAAGATATTTGCATGGGACAATCAATTTTTGGTTTAACATATTCTTCTTGTGATATGCAACTACATGGATGTATTAATGTTGTTTGGGATCGTTATTGATAAGATGAGCACATCCGGGTGTTGCCTTAGTATGAGATATGCCATGATATTTTGATGAAAATTGCATAGCATCAAGCACAACTAAGGTTGAGTATGATGATGACTGGCATGGCTAGCTAAGAATCAGGTTGAAGAAGGGGATACATTGTGACAATAATGAGTGGGATCTAATTGGAATGGAATCCTGAGATATCTTCAGTTGATGTTGTTATATGAGACAAGCTTAGGCTTTTGGTTGTTTCCTCCATGAGAGGGAGGATGAATGTGGTATCCTTTTTGTGATATATATATTTTTGTTCTAATATGATATTTTATTTGATGACCTGCATGAATAGGATAATAATATTGATACACGATTATTACCGGATATGAGCATGATAATATGTTTCTGATCTATAGAGAGTGGGACTGATCGAGAACATTGAGTCAACTCTTCTCCCATGTATGAGCTCCTAGGGTGAGGAATTGAGATGGAGGGCTCCTCAGGTTGAGGGATCTCTGGGCAATAGGGTCGTAGATGTTTCTCCCTTATCTGTTACCCATAGGGTTAGAGACGTGTCTCCCCTATCGTGGTATTTATAGAGCATACCCCAGTTGGCATCATACACACAAGCTAGGCTTAATGGGATTATCGATTCCCATCTAACCAATGGGTTGACAATGTACTTGGGGGTGTACGACCCAAGTTGATTATGATGTAGGTGTTCTACCACATGATTCTTGAGGGTCATTATTGGGAAGATTAGTGGACAATAGGATGGGTTGAGATGTGATCCCCTATATCACATATTTCTTGATATAGGGTTGTTTATGTTTAGCTCCCCCATGATATTATGGGTTGAGATGTGCTCCCCGATGTGATTTTTGGGTTAATATTTGCTCCCCTATTCAGTTTCGGGATAGACTAAGCTACTCATTGTGATTTCAGGTTGAGAGTTCTCCCTAATGTTGTTTTGGATTGAGCTAGGCTCCTTGATGTTGATGCAGGTCATAGTATTGGCTTTCCACTGATGTTTCCCAGGTAGTAGCATTGGTATCCCTGCTGGAAGTGATTCTGGGTGGTAGTAGTGGCTCCCCAATGAATAGAGGGTTGTAAAATGATCTCCCCTCCAATATCAAATTCTTCTTCTTTTAGATTCGAGAATGTTCAACATATGAGTAAGGACAATCAAGAGATAAGGAGGAATAATCATGAGATGAGCAAAGATGAATAGTGACGACATTTAGATACTTGAGATTGGATATCATTTTATGACAAGATATTTGCGATGATTACATGGTGTAGTTTTAATTTCTCCCTAGCTGAGAGGGAGTATTGATTTTGCAGCTTAGTGGCAAATTTCAACCATGGGACTAGATTCCTATTTTCGAGAGGACCAATTTTGATTATTGAAGCACTCAATTTGGACAAGGGAAAGTGTATTTTTGAATTAAAATCCCACATGCATATTTGATCAGGTCTTCCCTAAAGAAAATTGGACACCATTGGAAGGCTATAGATACAAGTGACCTTAACCTCATTTGGACATGATCATGAGACATTCTTCTATTGTATTCCTTGGTTTGGCTCGCACAGGTTTGAGGAAAGTTCATGGAATTTGGTTGGCATAGGCCTGAGATAACAAGTTTTGAATCTCATGAGTGTTTCTATGGTTTTGGCTCACAATCATAGGATTGTCAAAGCTAACTTTTTATTATAGGCGCAGGCTTGCAGGCTCAAGGTAATGACTGGAATCTCTCAGTCGCACGCATGTCTCTTCCTCCATGCGACTGGAATCTAAAGTTTGATTTTTAGTTGACCAAATTTTTCGCCAGTGGACCGCAGAGTTCAACAATTGACCATAGACAATGACAATTGATTACAGGCTCTTGAATCAGGGTTTTGATTATTGGCATGGTTGGGTTCATCTCATGGATATTGTTTAGTTGATTTTTTCTTGATAGGTTTATGGTTGAAGATATGGATCATTGTACTCTCTCTTTTTTGAACCGTACAATGACAATATAATAAGAAGAAAAATTTGAAAGGGTTTTTCCCTGGTCTCTGACCAATCCTGGTGTCTCTATGTGTGAATTATTTTCTTCTATTGTTCCTTTATGTTTTGTTGCATTGATGATGATATTTTTCTTTCTACGTAGTTGCATATGTTGCTAAATAATGATATGATTTTTTCGAGTGAATTTAAATATGGAAATAATGAAATACAATTATCAAATCAAAGAACAATATAGCCCTAAGAAAAATTAACAGACCTTAGCCACAGAGAGATATCACCACTTTGTCATGACTTCCACGCATAAACTAGATACTAAAATGCACGATGGTTGATCCATTGTAAGCAATAGAACACATATTTTTTCTTCATTAACCAAGGGTTTTGTGGAGAGGAGAGATTGGAGGGACCACTTAAATGAAGGAATTACACTTTCTCATCTCGTAGTGCTGCAATATATCACCTTCTTGGGGCAATGAAATATATCAGTCTGTTGATATGCCAATTCCCTATTTTGGTAATTGTTTTCCCAAACTTAAGACACAAGGCTTTCATAGCTCATACATCATGTCAATTTCAAGGAATATTGTATGTTTTTAGACTTAGGTACCAATAAGACACTACTGGTTGACATTCCTTAGTCCACTTCTTCAACTACCAACAATACCTACAATGATGAATCCTGTGACTCTACACATATATGTATGTTGGGAACCGTAAGTGTATTTGATAAATCATAGACATTAATATACTCAACAGTGTGTTACCTGGGATGGGAATATGTAACATAACTCATATACATATTTAATTGTGCATTACGTTTGAAGAATAAACATGTAAATTTGGGGAAGAATTCCAAGATAGAGCACAGAATTAAGTTGCATAAATTGATAAATATTTTCTTAGATGATTTCCACATATAAAACAAGCTTTATATCAAATATTAATTTGACAATAAGGAGGAATTGATGCTTTATTCTTAGTGGACAAGGTTGTAAATTTCAAGTTTAATTAATCTTCTCTTTTTTGTCCCAAATGTCCAAAAATAAAGATTAGGAAATCCATATGTATCAAGAAATGATCTTGTATCTATATAGCCAAGAATAGATACGTTCTCATGAGTCCTTTCAATGATAAATACAAACATTAGGGAAAGTAACTAGGATCTTGTACCTCACAATCATCCATGATGAAGATATAGGCTGCATGAACAACATCAAAATGTAGATGGAAGTGT
The DNA here is from genome assembly GCA_000404065.3 of Pinus taeda. Lineage (NCBI taxonomy): Eukaryota > Viridiplantae > Streptophyta > Pinopsida > Pinales > Pinaceae > Pinus > Pinus taeda. The sequence continues at coordinate 18,660 of APFE031623037.1, forward strand.
ATATGTACAATAGTGCTTTATTCCCAATATTATAAATTTTCTCCAAAGTATTCATGTAAATTCTATTGGTATTTATATCAATGTGAGGGTCCCTCTGTTTATGAAACATGGCTCACTATAACATTTCAATAAATGTTTATTCTCAAGTTCATGTGACTTATGTTTGCATATGGCAAATCCCCTTACAATTGTGACAATGATAATGTTTCTTATTTGCAATACTCGTTTTTGTAGGTAAGGCTAAAATTTCAGTTCAACTTCTCCACATAACTTCTTTACATTTAAGTCATAATTCTAGATGGAAATGTTAAGTTTGAGTAGTGTAACTACCTTAGTAAGGTGTCATACTCCTTATGATCAATATGTATGAGATAATTCCGGCAATATAATCACTAATTGCTTCATGGATTCACAAGGTTGTTCATAAACGAAAATTGGACAATACAAGAAATAATGCTTAGAGCTATAAGCTTGTTCATAGACTAGAATTGGACAGTACATGAAATAATGCTTGTTCAGGAAAATAAATTACCTATCATGTAATTGTCAACCCAAGGGTTTCGTAAAACTTGTGAAGCATACATGCACTATATATGCTAGAAATTAACTTTCAATTTAGATCAATCTAACTACAAAACCAAATAATGAAAAACCAAATTCACCTATTCTAATTCAACACTCAATCCAAAAGAAATTGTAGTACAGTAAACGGAATTGAAATCTTAATCTTTAAATCTTGCAGGAATTGAAAAGCACACCACTCTTTTAGAAATGAAAGAAAAAACAATCATTCTTAACCTCTCACACAGGAAAACATATGAAAGAAAAGAAAAACAATTGCTCTTAACTTCTAGGTAGAAAGCAAATAAAGGTGATCACTCTTAACCTCTCACACAAGAAAAGATATGAAAGCAAATAAAAACAAATGCTCTTAACTTCTAGGTAGAAAGAAAATAAAGATAATCACTCTTAACCTCTCACACAGGAAAAGATATGAAAGAAATAAATCATAATCTATGAAAGTAATAAATCTTAATCTATGAAAAACAATAAATCTCAAACATTGTAGGTGGCCAATCCAAAATCATGAGAGATGGCAAGTTGAGAGGCTCCAAATGCAAGCATAACCAAATAAAGGTGAACATCACTCATGAGCATGATGCAAAATCCAAATTCTATATTCAAAACATGAGCATTTCCCCAACTTTACACATGTCTTTCAAAGGAGAAGGCTCTTCTATTTATACAAAAACATAAAAAGTTACCTCATTGATGGAGGTCCATTATTCTCTCCCTATATCCCTAGTAAATCTCATAGAGTTACAACTCAAATAGGTAATGATGAGACACATATCATCTTTGACCTTTATCCAAATCTTCTTCTATATCTTGAAGATAATTCGAATTTGAGTATTGGAGGCCACATAAGGGTGCCTTGGAGGCTTCCAAATGACCTACACATGTCATGAAACTCAAGCCAATTTTAAGTATTAGCAAGTATATGCCATTTTTCTAAATTTTAACCATTTAATTCACTTATAATACTAGAAATCTTTAACTTTTGGAAAACACAAAGGTAACCCATATAATTATGAAAATGGAGGCTAATGAAATGTTATATGGTCATGGAGTTGTGACATGTGAGTGAAATGGTGGTGATAAAGGTGAAAGTGGATGATATGAATATATTTTGGAGACTCTACATTCCCCCCAACTGATGTTATTGCATGTCCTCATGCAATCTACTGCATTGCTTAATCATGATTTGCTTTTGAATGAGTTTGGCTTATATCATATGCCCTTAAACTTTGCATTTGATAGTATTTGACAATTTTATTTCGTTTTGCAAAGTATTCCTTGTCATACATTGAATTGCAACATGTTTGGTTGGTTCTTGTGCGACAACCAAATCTTAATTGGTATTGGTTCTTGTGTTTTAATACCTTGTTTCTTTTTGTTGCAGGAAGATTCATTGAACATGTTTAAGAATGCATAAATCAGCCATATATTATGCCCATCTTTTAGGCATTTATTTGCAAATCACATAACTTTTGAACCATGATGCAATCATAATGATTAGGACAAGTATGTTAGGATGACATGAAGTGATATGGATGTGATAATAAATGGATGTACCTTCCCCCCAAATAAAGGTGTTTACGATTTTTCAAATGAGAAGGAAATATGGTGAAGTATTTTCCAAAAATTATAACTTCGGTATTCAAGGAATTCTATGATTAAAAGCTAGAAAATAGCATACTTTTACTTACCTAGAAAGTGGATACACTGTGCATATGTAGAGAAGTTGTAGCTGTTGTTGGATCATGGAATAGAATGTAGAATTTCATCTGCTTCTTGGTTGCATAAATAGTGGGCGAGGTGGTGAAAGTGGATTCTTTATTGCTGCTATTAAATCTGTTGTATCTGCTGCAAAATGTTGAATGATATAGTATTCACCTGCTACAAAACCTGATGGTACAATTCTAGTCATGCGAATGAACGTGTTGTTGTCGAGCATGAAGAGAAGTCATTGGATTACCGGCCATTGATGAATTTTGTTGACCGATGCGAGGCAAACTCACCATTAATGTCAACGAGTGCCAAGGTACCTAAGTACATCTTGCAAAGTGCGAATAGATGAGCTAATGTCGAGCCACTTGCAAGATCTAATGATCAAGGGACATTGATGTATTCCCATGATTATCAGCGAGAGAACTTGTCATTGGTGCATACAAGCCTCAAGGTACTAATAAGGACTCTAGCCCTGAACCTAGATAATGTGCTGATGTCGATAGGTCAAGACTTGTTATAAGGGAGGCCTTAATGAATCCTCCATCATCTAACGCGAGTATGAAATGATGATTTTGGAAGGACTATGAATGAAAAATTTTGCAGTGGATCAAGGTTTATTTAATGGAAAGGAAAATGACAAGAGGGTAAACAAGCGAACAGAAAGAAAAATGACAAATTAGCATGTAAGCGAGATGAATGTCTCTATTAATGGGTTAATGAACGGAAATTTTGGAAAATGTGAATGGAAAATGTAAGTGGAAACATGTGTCTCTTGCAAGGAAAATAGTGATGATGATGCTTAGCGAAAATGTTTGGATAGCTTGTGAGTTTGGAGAGGAAAAATGATGGCATTTATGGATGATAGAAATGGATTCAATTGGTTCATGTTTCTTGAAATTGGTCATAGAAAACCAATCATGCATAATTGGATTCCTTCAATTCTCCAATTCTCTTGGAACCTAAAAACAAACATGGCGCTTGCATTGCAACAAACATAAGTGTGTTCAACAAGAAGTGATCAATTTCTCTAGGTACATATGAAAAATTTTCATAATTAATAGGTTCATGACATGTTTTTATTTCAAATAGTTAGTCCAATTTCATAATTTTGATAATAAATCCAATTTCTAAAATAAAACAATTTCCTCAATTTATGTTTGAATCATAGCATTTCATAAAGATAAAGAAATATTATTTGCAAATGCTTAATGATTCCTGCAAAACAATCCTCAATCAAAAATTCGTCAATCGATCGTGCAGATAAAGCGCCTTCATAGTTCTTCTTTTTTCCTACATCATGCTTGCAAACATAATCATTACACAAAACCAATAAATTTTGATCATGATTTTCTGATTAGAATGCATTGTTAACAAGTACATCATTGAGTTAAATACATAGCTGTAGAATTGTTGTTCAGTTGCAGAATTGTGCAGATTTTGTAGCTAAAATCCTAAACAGACAACTAAGTACACACAGCTAGGCATTTTTGTTTTTTTTTTTAACATGATCGGGTACTTATCTATTATAAAAACTGATGATAATAAGCGTTGTTACAGAAAGTGGAGAGAGAGGAAGAGAAGTCCAAAATGGGTGCGCAGACCCTGACTTCTTGGGAGTAAAGTTAAGACTGATATACTGAAACAAAAAACGGCTATATTGCCTTACAAAGAGCCCTGCTAGAAAGCAAAATTTGCTGGCCATGGGATTGTTTACCAAAACTGATTGACAGAGTCCTCCATTTGAGGTTCCTTCTTGATGCTTGCTCTGGTTGAGGCCTCAACTTGCATGGTTTGAGTGATGTTTTTAATGTGAGAAATGGCCTCTTCCATGTGGTTGCATTTTTCTTTCAAGCTCTCTATTTCAGCTCGTTGTTTTTCCAATTTTTTCCTCTTGGAACGACTGTCAGCCTGAAAGTCTTCCTTGAGCTCGTTAAAATGCTTGATGAACCTGGCAATCATGAAGCAGTGTTGTTTGCAAAGTGTGCAAGTGTTGTTGCCAAGCACGCGGTCCAGCGGGTTCTCAGGTGGTTCACTGCCTGCCTAGTTTTCATTCTGCAGTCTCTCAGAGGGCTCCACCATGTCTGAGGAGAAGAGCACAACCAAGAACGTCAGCAACAAATGAACCTGAAATAAGCTAGGATTATACCTGGGTCCTTTCGGGAGGAGGCGCGCTTCAGAGATAGTCCAGGTGCTGCCTCGCTTGATGCCGCTCTTCTGGAACTGAGAGAGAGGGGATCGCGCTGCTGAGAAGGGCTGGGAATGATCGCTGATGCGACCAAGTTCCTGGAGCAAGTCGAAATGCTCAGAGTCTTCCTTTTGCTGTCGAGGATAGAGGGGAGGGTTGATTTTATAAATCGACTGAGAGGCCTGGGCGAGCAGGTGATATTGAGGGAGCTCGTGAATTTGGACATGCTCGGGATCATCCATGAGATCTTTGGTGCAGTCGGAAGGGATTACGAAAGGACTTGAGCCAGAGTTCTCAGAGATAGGATCACGAGGAGCAAGACAGGATCGGATTTCAAGAGCAGGCCGGTCAACAGGCTGGGAGGAATAAGGCACACGGTTCACGAGGGAGCTGGGAGGAGTCAGAAAATCTAGGATGAGGCAGAAGGGATCAAAATAAGCTTGATAGCTGAGATGACTTGGGTTCAGAGGCGTACTGGAGTTGTTATTCTGAAGAGACGTCGGGCATGCTGATCTGCTAAGGGATTGCTTTGTCATAGAGGTGATCATTCTCCCTGATTTATCCACTCGGCCTGCTGACGGCCTTGGAGGCGAAAAAATCCGCTGTTGTATTGTTTTCCCTTAAGACATGCCTAAACGCGTTTCACCCAAAGTTCTGAGATTTTGCTGAATCCTGAGCTTTATGTTGCTGAGAATGGCTTTGTTAAAGTCTGCCCTGAGACCAAGGCTGCAATAATGATTGCAGAGCCCCCCATGATGATAGGATTTCTGATTTCCATCTTGTTCAGAATGGAGGTGCCGAGAAGGAGGATGTATGCTTCAGCCACATTGTTAGAGGCTTTTCCCAATCCCCATTCGTAGCTTACCATAGTTTCTCCTCTGTGGTTTTTAATGATGCCCCCAGCTCCAGCTTTCCCTGGGTTGTTCTTGGAGGCTCCGTCAAAATGTAAAGTAGGACACTTCTGATCTGAAATCCACTGATTGACCTCTTCCTTGGATCCTCTGAGTTTCCAGTGTATCCTTTTCTTGTGAGCTTTTGTTTGAGGGTGTTGAATGTTGGTGTAACTGAAGTTAAATTTGTTGTACCATTCAATCTCTGCTTGCTGCCAACTTGACTGATCTGGGAGAGCGATGAAGTTGGTGCTGATTGTTTCTGAGATGATGGCTATTGTTTTAGCTAGGATGCTGGAAATGGATGGCTTTTTGTTGTTGAAGACATAGTTATTCCTAGCTAACCAAATTTGCCAACAAAGAGTGGCTAGAATGCATTTCCACAGTCGGTTGATATTGTGTTTGCCTTTTTTGGGAAAGGGATAACATTTCCCCCAGTTTTTCTGAAGAGAGGAGATCTGATCAAAGCTTTCGCTGATTGTCATGGGGTTTGTCACTTGTTTCCAACAGCTTTGGGCGAAGGGACAGAGGAGGAAGATATGTTGTATGGATTCCTCCTCTGCACAGCAGAAGCAACATCTTGAAGGACCCGGGATTCCTCTTTTCCTTAGATTCTCAGCAGTGAGGATCTTCCCTTTGAGGAGAGTCCAATTAAAATGTTGATCTTTGGTAGACACTCTGATTTCCAGGCAGTTGTGTGGAGATTCCAGTTTTCCATTTGAGCAGTTGCCTGTAAAATTTTGTACCCCTCTTTAACCGTGAATTTGCCTCCGCTAGAATCCCAAATATACCTGTCTTCGACCCCTGAATTTGTGGGCGCAGAACCAGAGAGAGAGCACTTGAGATTGGACCAGAGGTCCCTGAGGTCGTTGGGGAGATTAAGATATTTCCAGTCTTGCCAGATGTTCTGATTCCAAGTTGAAATGTCAAGCAAGGTGGTTAAGTTTCTTTCATCCATCCAGATCTGGAGAGGTCAAAAAGCTTGAAGATTATTCCTCGGGTTGGAGCCCATGATTCTGTCTGACCAAATATTGATGGTCTTACCATTTCCAATGAATTTGGATGTGTTTTCTCTGAATTGAGGGAGCACTTTTTTTATAAGTTTCCACACTGGGGTGCAGGGTCTTTCCACTATTAGCTCGGAGAGAAGATTAGACTTTGGACCACTGAGATATTTCCTTTTTATGACCTCCACCCACCACAATCCTTTGCCAGTTAGAATTCTCCAAATCATTTTAAAACCCAAGGCCCGATTGGAGAGGCTCGGGATTTTGATAGATAGACCACCTTTTTCATATGGTAAGGTTACCTGGTCCCATTTAACGAGACTAAATTTCTTGGTCTCCTGTTTTCCTCCCTGCCAAAGGAAACTACAGAGGATGATTTCCATGTGTTTATGGATGCTTGCCGGAGCCATGATGACCGCATATTGGTAGATTGGGAGAGTTGAGAGGATAGCCTTAATAAGGATCACTCTGCCTTCCAGGTTCAGCCAAGAAACTCCCCAGCTCTGAAGAAGGCCTCTCATTCTTTCAATGTGTTTGATCCAAATTTCTACCTTGACTGTTTCCTTAGCAAGAGGCAGGCCTAAATAAGAGAAGAAACTCCAGTTCCTTTGCACTGGAATGTCCAGGATCAGGGATATTCTTTGTTGGATTTGAAGAGGGACATTCCATGTATAGATCTTGCATTTTATATTGTTCATCTTTCCTCCTAAGGCTGCTAAGAAAGCATCCAGCACTTTCTTGAATCTTTTTGCCACTATACTGGAGGCTCCCCCAATGAGAAGAGTGTCATCCGCGAAGAGCGAATGATTGATCTCTTTGGTCCCTCTTTCAATCCGGATATCGGTGATCTCTTTTTGTCTTCGAAGGTTTTCTAGATGAATACTCAGAGTCTCAGCAATGATGATGAATAAGAAGGGGGAGAGGGGGCAGCCTTGTCTCAACCCTCTAGAGCTTCTGAAATAGTTACTGGGGCGACCATTGATCAAAGGAGCGGTCCAAGGGTTGGAGATGCACCCGTTGATAATACTTATGAAGTTTTTTGAGATCCCGAATCTTTTGAGAGTTTCTGTTAAGAAGGAGTGATCAACTCTGTCAAAGGCGTTTGCCATGTCCAATTTGATTATCATTCCTCTTTCCCCTCTGTTGAAGCTGCTATGGATGGCTTCTTGGATTAGGATGACGTTGTTGGTGATTTGCCTGCTTGGTACAAAACCTCCCTGGTTCTCAGATATTAAGTGAGGAAGAAGTTTTTTGAGCCTATTGGCTAGAATTTTGGTTACAATCTTGTAAGAGACGTTGCAGAGGGATATGGGACGGAATCTGTCAAAGGAGAGAGGATTCGTTTCCTTGGGGATAAGAGCTATGTGCGAAGACTTGGTATTTTCTCCCATCTTGTGTTTTTGGAAAACATTCTTGACCATCCGCACAAAATCTTTTTTGATTGTTTCCCAATGATTTCGATAGAAGGAAACCGTGAATCCATCCGATCCCGGGGCCTTATCCTACTGCATACTGAAGGTTGTTGCGCGGATTTCCTCTTCTGTGATGTCTTGATCCAGTTCTTTGTTCTGAGCATCTGAGATTTTTGCTCTCTACTGCGCTGAGGAATTTGAAGCTGTCCGTTTGCTGAGGAGCAATAGAGAGGAGAGTTTTGAAGTGGTTGTGAGTTGCTTCCTTGATTTCCTCTTGGTCACTAAGTTGTTTTCCCTCTACCTCTATTTTGTCGATCTGGTTTCCAGCTCTCCGGAGCTTTATATTGTTATGAAAAAAAGAAGTGTTTTTGTCTCCATCTTTCAGCCAAAGGCAACGGGATTTCTGTCTTTGATCCTCTTCCTCAGCTCTATTTTGGCGATAGAGCTCTCTGTACATTTCTTTTCATAATCTATATCTTCACTTGTGTATTGGATATTTTCTTTGGCCTTATTCCATTGCTCCATCTTCATGAGTAAGTCCGATTTTTTTTTTGTTCCCCAAGATTGCTGCTTCTTTTGCCCACTGTTTGATAACTGATCTCAGCGATTTTAACTTGGTTTCCCATACATAGTAAGGCGACCCGTTGACTTCCTTGGCCCACTGATTCTTGATGAGAGTACGAAAGTCTTCTTGCAGGTCCCAAATTTTGTTGTACTTGAAAGGAAGAGGTCCCAGATTTCTAACTTTGTCCAAATTTAGGATCACGGGTTTATGGTCAGAGGCCGAGGCGTGGATTAAATGACTCTTAATCAACTGAAAACTTGCAGCGATTCCTTCCTGAAGTATAAACCTGTCCAGTCTCTCTTTAATATTAGATAAGCCAGTCCTTTTATTGCTCCAAGTATATTTTCCATTGGATAGGGGAATGTCCATCAGGTTGTGAAGCTGAATTATGGATTCTAGCATGTCTCTCGAAGGGTCTGCGTGGTAATTTCCTCCCAGTTTTTCTTCCACATTTCTTATTAAGTTCAGGTCTCCCCCAAGAATTATGTTCCTGTTTTGCACAGATTGAAGGTCTGAGGATATTGTTTCCCAGCAGCAGCCTTTATCCCTGTGGTGATTTGGAGCATATATGTTGTATATGTAGTAGATTTCCTGAGATCCTTTGTTTTTCAGGTTCGTTCTAACCCACCAGTTGCAAAATTGGGCATTGATGATTTCCCATTTATTCTTGTTCCATATTGTTCCTATTCCGCCTGAGGCACCTTCTGAGCCTATTGATACCCCAGTGAAAATTTTGAATTTTTGGCTTTGGTGTTGAAAGTCTTGTGCCGAAATTTTGGTCTCCTAGATGAGGAGGAGATCCGGCTACTCCTATTTTAATAAGTCCCTGATTGCTTTTAGTTTTGAGGGAGAGCCCATCCCCCTACAGTTCCAAGAGACCAAGATCATTATTTACCATTGGTTGGGTGAGGACCACTCCTCTCCTTTGCCTTTTCTCCACTTCCTTTCAGCTTGCCTAGGTATGAGTCCATTGGTTGATGTGTTCCCGTTGCCATCTCTTTTACAGTTGTTTCATCTCTGAGCTCTTTGTTTGACTTTCAACCAGCCTTTCTCGGAGGATCTTTGGATTGGTTGACTTCTTTCATTTTTTTCTGGTTAGGATTCAATCTGTGGTTGGAGGAGGGGAAGGCAGAGTGATCATGCAAGTGGGAGAGGGAGGAGCTCGGGGGGAAGATGGAGGGGAAGAAGGATCTTCTACGGACAAGGATTCGAAGGGGTTGGAGGTTGAAGGGGGAGTTGAGCTGGTAGGAGAGGGAGGAGGGTGAGGGAGGGGATCCGAAGGGGTTTTAGTGCTGGGACCTTAGGGGTGGGAAGGTTTTCTCCTTTTTACTGGTTCCCAGGAGCCTTCAGGATTTTCCTCATTATCAGTTGATTCATTTGTTTTTGACTTACTACATCTATTGGCGAAATGACCATACTCGTGACATACCTTGCATTTAAAGGGGAGCTTCTCAGAGTCCAGCTATTGGATATGCGTCCATTGGTTGACCTTGATCTTGATGGCTTCCGACAGGCCTTTCCCTAGATCTACTTCCACATAGATCCTTGCGCATGCATGCATGTTATCCCTTGGCTTCGATCTGTCGATGTATTTGCCCATTGCATTCCCTGTTGTCTTTACTGATTCATCTCCCCAGCAGTGGAGTGGCAAATGAGGGAGCCGGACCCAAACTGGAACAACGTTTGGGATATCCATTTCCGGATCGAAGTCTGGGGTCCATTTGTTCAAGTACAGGCCTCTTGAATCCATGAAGTAGGGGCCATTTCTGAATATGAGATTCTTGTCTTCTTTTGATTCGAAGAGAAAAGTGAAATAACCTTGTCCACAGAATCAGATGGCTATCTTCCCTTGGATCATCGCATTCCAGTTGCACTCAACCCATTTCTGGATTGATCTCGGGGAGTGCCAGAGACCGGTGAACTGACCTACTAGCCCTCTTTCAGTGAGGATGATAGCTGACTTCCTTGGAAGGGATGGAGGGAGATTCACCTCGGGTATTTCATCAAGTTTTGTAATGAACTTGGTCACTGTGGGACGGGTTCTGGAGATGGTTGAGTCAGAGAGAAGAGAAGAAAAAATTTCCTCATGGTTCTCAGAGCCTGGAGGGGAAAGAGCGAGCTCGGCCATTCAAAGAATGAATGACCAGCAAGGGATGGAGGGTCTGCGCGAGACAGGCTGGCCCCCAACGGGGGCAGGAAGCAGCGAAAGGGCCAATGAAAGGGACGAGGGAACGAACAGGTCAAAGGGAGATCATCAAGGGCGGCAGAAGCCCTGCCAGGCAGGGCCTGGAGAGCAGGTGTAGGTGCAGGCGCGCGAGGGTTCGCCAGAGATCGCCAGAGCTCCAAAATCTCCTAAGACTCTTGATGTTCTTTCTTACACAGTTTCTTATCAAAAGATCAAGACTAGTATAAAAGAGGTCACCATTGACCCAACTATGTCTAGCACTCTCTCTGATTATTCTTCTCTGTTAATTACACAACCAAAATAAATATTAATAAATTAAAAAACCAAAATTATAAGATAAAAAACCATTAGTAAACTTATTTGCATTAATATATTCAAAAAGGGGCATGCAACTTCATAGCTTCAGAGCTCAGTTGCTTTATGAAATTGCAATCTTTATCATCTTCATCCCTATCATAGAACTAAATCCTTATCATCTTCCTATAAGCTAAATCAGAAAATCTTGGTCCAAATATTTTTTTTTACTATGGAATGTGTTACATAATTGTAAATTTGAAATCTACATGTTACTAAACATGGTCGTTGAGTGTTTTGCATTTTTTGTCCACTAATAAACTACAACATCCATAGATTTGTATGAACTTCCCCCTTCTCCCAATGCAATGATGACCTTCTCCTTCAATTCACTCGCTCTCTGCCTTACCATCCTCCCGTGTTCTCCTTCCATCAACTCCCTAATTTCTCTTTCCATTTCCTCCCACCTAACAAATCCATCGTCTTCCATTTTTACTTCAATTTCTGCCTTAAACTCATTAAAAATGAGAAACCTGTTAAACCTATGTTCCACAAAGAGAGGCCAACATATCATGGGCACTCCATGTGAGATTCTCTCTAGAGTAGAGTTCCAACCATAGTGAGAGACGAAACCACTAGTGGATGGGTGAGAAAGAACAACAATTTGAGGCACCCATGAAGGAACAAGAAGTCCTCAATTTTTGGTTTGACTCTTTGAGAAAGATGGCCACATGAGTCTTTGGGCTTCTTATGGAAATTGAATATAGACAATAAGAAATAGAGGTGGAAGCAATATGATAAAACTTATGTGAGGAAGGAGAGGAGCTGAGTAGTTGCAATTAACATAGAGGTGTCAACTGCCAGCCAAGGGATTACAGATAGAAATATGGAAAGCAATATTTATGTAGCTATTGGTTCATTAATACAGTTAAGAGAATCCAACCAATATTTATTTTTCTATTGGTTCATTAATACAACTAAGAGAAGTCATGTCCATGAAACCCATTCCATGGGAAAGCAACCTTTTTGACAATCAACCACCAACTATTGAAGATCTCTAGCCTACATGTTGTCCCATCATCGAATGGATCATCCAAATGCAGTTAGGTGGATAATACATGCACTTACACACATTCAATGTTATTCTTGTACTAAGGATTTCAAATGCTTCACCCACGTTTTGGATTTCAAATTGAAAAGTTGCGTAGGAAATTTCACCAATCTAGAAAGGAAGCAAGCGTTTCATGAGGAACTCCAACTTGTAGAATTCATGGGATGATGATATGATGACATAAGAGATGAAGTAGGTCAAGGATTGAAGATCTTTTCAATCAAGGAAGTTGTTGAAAGAAGCCTAGATGACCTAAAGGAAAAATGAGGTATGTATTCAATATTATAAAGTCGTGTCGAATGGTTGTAGATAACATGGATCACTTCTCTATCTTGAGAAGCATGATCAAAGTGAAATGGTCTTCTTCTATATAAGGATGCAACATGGCATGGGTCACACTAGATGAATTCAACATAATATGCTCGTATGGAATATGAGATGATTCAAAGTAACTAGAGGAACTTCGATTGGAAGCTCATGGGAATGAAACACGTGAAGAAAGGAAGGAAGACATTGTAGAGTATGCTACCATGGAAGAAGGTAATCAAAATCCAGGAACTGAAATATTTAACTATGACATCTCCTTGAAACATATGAAGACTCTAATGTAAATCTGAAAAAGATAGAGACTCCTGAAAATATACATATTTGGGAAATCTGTCAACTTATATGAAGGATGATGATGCCATCAGAAAGATGTCATGACAGACCATCACAAGGTAATTTTGATTTAAGTGTTCATTTCTGATTTTTGAACAAATATCTAGATGAACTTATGCATAAATGTCAAGGGAACAACTATGAATGTCCTCTAAGAGAACCATGTTTAACGATGTAAGATCCTTCTAAAGAACAGAACATAAAGAAGGCATCATGACATGAAGGAAGGCTAGATGTAGACTGATGGATCCATTTATGATGAAAGGAATGATGACATGACTGACTTGTGGATGAAAGTGATGGATGGTCTATGCTCTATGAAAAATCCCTAATAGATGAAGACTCTATTATGCAACAAGCTCACAAAATAGAAGAAAATAGAGATCAACGACTTCAAAATCAACCTCTTCAATGGGGAAACCTCCTTTACATTACAAAAATGAACAATTCTTGGATGATACAAATGACAAATCCTCCTTTCTATATATAGGAGTGTGAGGGGTCACTATATAATCAGAGCCGACATAAAAATAATAATGTAAGGGCACAACAATAACAATAGTGGGCTTCTATTGGGCACAATAATAACAATATGGGGACAACATGGGCACAACAACAATAATAAGCAGCTACTATGACAATAATAATAAGGGAATACACTAGTATTATAGGGACCTAACATGCCCCTCTCCTTCAAAAAACTGTTGTCCTCAAGACTTGAGTAGTTCTAAATGCTTCCATATAAAATTATCATCATCCCATGTGGAATCTTTAGCAGGTAAGTTCTTCTACTTGATGAGATACTATGAAATTGATTGATTTCATAACTATCGGTTTCTTGTTTCTATGACTGTTGCAGGGTCCAATATGATTTTTCCTACCTCACCAAGTTCTGATAATATTGTTTGAACTCGGAGCTTGACATCAATAACCATCTTTATGCAAGAAACATGGAAAAATGGGTGCACTCAGGAAGATGCATGAAGCTCCAATTTGTATGCCACAGTACCAATCCTTTGTAACACCTTGTACAGATCATAATACTTTGGTGATAGTTTATTATCCTTCTTAACATGCTCAACATTTGTTTGGATGGTTTTAGCCATAGAAATACCCAGTCACCTACATAAAAACTTATTTTGTTGCAATGTTGATATGCCTGTTGTTTCATTCTATTCTGCGCCAAAGTGAGGTTATCCTTTAAGAGTTGGAGAACTTATTGTTGATGCTCGATCTTATCTTCCACTACTTGAACCTTAGAATTTTATTTTAAAGATGATGTGATGGATGATGGACGATATCCATAAAGTGCTATAAATGGGGTCATTTTTGCTACAATATGGAAGGAAGTATTATACCACTATTCAACCATAGGTAACCACTTGAACCATTGTGTCTGTTTATCAGATACAAAGCAAAGAATATATCCTTCCAAACATTTGTTCACTATCTCAGTTTTCCCATCAGATTGAGGATGATAAGATGAGTTATGAGTTAACTGAGTACCCAGACAAGAAAGTAATTATGTCCAAAAAGTTCCAGTGCAAATGGGTTCTTTGTCGCTTATAATAATATTTGGGTTTCCATGTCGCTTTTGAATTGTGAAATGCAGCAACAAGTGTACTGGCTTTAAATGGATGAGATAATGCACAAAAGTGTGCATACTTGGTAAATCTATCAACTACCACCATGATGACACTCTTTCCTTTGGACTTGGGTAAATCTGTGATAAAATCCATTGAAACCTCCTCCTAACGTTGACTTGGAATGGATAAAGGTTGTAACAGACCCGGGGTCTTAATTGTCTCAACTTTATTTTTTTGGCAAACCAAACATTCTGCCACAAAATTTTGAATTTCATATTTAAGGTCATCCAAAAAAATCCTTAACCTTGTGGTAATTTTTTAAAAATCCTGAGTGCCATCCTAAGGGAGAGATGTGCAATTCCATAAGAATATTTTGTTTAAGTTGGGAATTCTTATAGAGGTACAAGCGATGTTTGTACCATAATGAATCATTTTTCCAACTAAATGTATCATATGTATTGGGATCTTGTTGTAACTTTTGAATCACTGCCCAGACTTCTTCATCATTCTTCCATTCATCCCTTGCTTCATTATCCAATCTTGTTGGATAATAGAAATTGCACAAAGAAATGCTTCCACATCCTCGTCCTTTCTTGAGAGTGCATCTACAACAACATTTCACTTCCCTTTTTTGTAGATGATTTCAAAGTCATAACCCAACATCTTTGTGGCCCATTTTTGTTGCTCTTTTGAAGATAATATTTGTTTTAAAAATTATTTAAGACTATCATGATCCGTGTTTACGTTGAAGTGTCTTCCCATTAGGTAAGGTCACCATTTCTTAAGTGCATGTAGTATTACTAGCATTTCCTTCTCATAAATAGCCTTGTGTAAATAATTTCCTTTGATTTGACGGCTTTTGAAATCAACGCATCTTTCTTCTTGCATTAAAACAATGACAATTCCATTTCATGAGGCATCAAATTCCGCAATAAAGTTTTTTGTGAAGTCTGGCATACCTAAGGCCCGTGCTTGGCACAATACCTCTTTAAGATATTCAAAGGCCTTTGTTTATTCTGATGTCCAAGAAAATGCATCTTTCTTTAGTAATGTTATTAGAGGTGATACTATTCTCCCATAATTCTTAACAAACTTGCGAGAATACCATGTCAACCTGAGAAATCCTCACAGATGCTTTATGGATGTGGGGATTTTCCATTCCTTAATGGATTTAATTTTGCCAGGGTCTACCTTAACGCCTTCATGAATACAAGATGACCCAGATATTCCACCTCCTGTACTCCAAAGAAACATTTGGAGGTTTTTGCATATAATTTTTTCTCCTCTAATAGTTTGAGCACCCAGTCAACATGTTGAACATGATCCTTCCAAGACTTGTTGTAGATTAGCATATCATAAAAAAAACACGAACCAATTTTTTCTAAGTAAGGGTTTGAAAATGGAATTCATCAAATCTTGAAATGTATAAGGTGCATTGGTAAGGCTAAAATGCATGACCAAAAATTCATAATGACACTCATGAGTTCTAAATGTTGTTTTTTGAATGTCTTCAGTCTTCATTCTGATTTGAAGATATCCTAAACGAATATCCAACTTGGTGAAGTAAATTTAACTATGTAATTCATCCAATAATTCATTAATGACAAGAATGGGAAATTTATCTATAATACTGAGCTTGTTGAGCTCCCTATAATCCGGACACATGCGCCATGATTCATCCTTCCATCACACTACTGGAGCAGAGAAAGAACTTTGACTAGGTTGAATTATACTAACCTCTAGCATTTTTGCAACCATACGTTCAATTTCACTCTTTTGGGCATATGGATATCTGTAAGGCCTGATGTTTGGAGGAACTCTTCTTGGAATCAAATGAATAGCATGATCATGATCATGGATAGGTGGGAGGCCTTTTGGAGTCTCAAATACCTTGGAATGATTGTCCAATTTATTTTGGAGATCTAGAGAAACAGATGGTTTCGATGTGGGAACCTATATTGAACATAATTGTGAGATTACACCCCATTGTTCATTCTTTAGAAGCTTTTGTAAGACCCTCTTCCCACATCTACCGAAGCAACCATCCAACCAATGTAAACATGCGAAAAGAGGCCACTGTGATAGGATTCAACCTCCTTAACGACTTTAAGGAAATGGAATCCATGGAACATCACATACAGTCATCCAACATCATCCAAATAACATTTAGGAGACAAGTCAGCCACTCAGACTGCCTATCCCTAGATCATGTTGATGTTTGAGACTTAGGGCAAGGTAACGCTCCCTAGACACTACCCAGGTGAGTTAGTATTTGGACTAACGCTCCCCAGACATTTCTGAGGTGCTTTATAATGCTTCCAAGACACTTCCCAGGTGAGTTAGTATCAGGACTAACACTTCCTAGACACTAGCTAGGTGCTTTATAATCCTTCTCAGACACTGCCTAGGTGAGTTAGTCTCAAAATAATGCTCTGTTTTGCTAGAATTTTGGGATTTAAGCCACCTTTTTCAGGCCATAGCCAGGGAGACTGCCTAGAATGGAATGATCACTTAGAATTAGTATGGATGCAAGGAAACAATGATGCATAGGTAATAAAATGAACAAGATCATAACCAGACCCCTACTAGCCATGACAGGCATTTCGTCAAACATATCATCAACATGTAACCTACAAGTGTAAATAATATAATTAAGTGTAGAGATCTCATACTTATCCGAGAATTGTTATGAACCATCATCCCCTCATGCCATTTTCCACATTATCCTCCATTAAATCATAAACACATTATCCATTCATATACAACTAAAAAAATGTTGAGAGCCATACATAGAGGCTGTCATGAAATGTGCATATGACCACATAATAGGAACAAAAATACAATAAACATATTAGCCATCAAATCCATGAAAATCAAGGAAATGGATTTCTCATTAATGAATGAAATGAATGAACCGGAGATAGGACTACCATGTTCCACCTGACCATAGAATGGTTGAGCCAAATCTTTGTTCAGCCATTCACCCCCATGCCATATTCCAAGCATGAATGTGTGATCTCATAGAACACATCAATCAAAACTCATTCAGGGCTTCCAGAGGCCATCCACCTCAACCCATAAAATAGTGACTCCACCTCATAGTCAGACATCACAAAAACCATCACCATATTGGGGTCCATCCAAGCCTTCCAGGGCTTCCAGATCATTTGTCCAACCAAGGCTTTTAGAACTAGTAACTCAACTCACAGCTTATACAGGACTTCCAGAGCATTTGTCTAGCCAAGGCTTCCAAAACTAGTAACTCAACCCACAACTTATACAGGGCTTCTAGAGCATTTTTCCAACCAAGGTTTCCAAGACTGGTAACTCAACCCACCAAGGGCTTCCAGAGCATTTTTCCAACCAGGGTGTCGAGAACTAGTAACTCAACCCAAGTTGTTATAGGTCTTCCAGAGCGTTTGTCCAACCAAGGCTTCCAGGACTAGTAACTCAACCCAAGCTGTTACAGGGCTTCTATAGTGTTTGTTCAACCAGGGCTTCCAGGACTAATAACTTAACCAAAGCTAAGGAAACATGAGAACCAACCAAAAAAAATCAATGAAAGTAAACCCACAATCAACATGGCTATCTAGGAAATGGCAAGGCTAGGCAATGCACTGTCAATCCAGGACATCCTCCATGACAATGACAGATCATAACCAAGAAGCCATGTTCATATGCCATGCATACCAAAACTAGTGAAGAAATCATACATGCAACTTGATACCTGCAAGAAAATCTGATGTGGATGTTGATGTCAATGCCCTCTTGTGCTTTCCTTCTCTTCCTTTGCCTTCTTGCTCCAAGAGTCCAAGTATGCCACACCCTATAAGGGTGCTCCAAGAAAACTCTAAGTATCCAAGAGTATGAGAGAGAGAGAGAGAGAGAGAGAATAATGAGAGAGCTCCAAAACTAAACTGATCAAGCCTTCACTGACTAAGCTTGCTCACTGATCCTCAAAAGCCTTTTTATTAATGAGGCCTCTATTTTCTTCATTTTCCATTATTTTCCTTCAATATCCTCCACACATGCAACCTATGAACTTTCACACTCCTTTTCTCCTAATTTCCATTATTTTCATAAATAAAATGTCAATTAATGCCTCATTCCTTTTCAAAGCCTTATTCATTGCCTTTGTCAATTTCCTTTAGCCATGAACAACCAAATGAACACCCTCTAGGATTTTCTACCCATCATTCATCTTGGAATACATGTCCCATCATCTGTGGTATTTATATATGTTTACATGGAATTTTCACGAGGGTTGTTACGAAACCCTCCCCCTTGGGGGAACACCATCCTCAGTTTTCAATGACACCTATAACCAAAACACTGTTGAAAGCAAAACATACTGCCCACGGAGTCTTATAACACAACTTGTTGCAGTATTTATAATGAATGACCCACTAAAAGGTAAAACATCATGACAACATAACCAGATAAAAACCATACCGCATATTGGAGATTTATAACATATACACATATACATATTTTCTTAACCAAAAATTAAGGATACGATGCATGTATTCATAACAAGGAAATCCACAGGTTCACACCTCCATCCTAAAAGTAATACCAGTATTCATCTCCTTCGCAGGAAATCTAGAATCCATTGCAAAGTCAAATCTGCATCCAATGTTCAACATTATAATTTTGTGCCACTCGTTCTCTCAATGAATAGTTACCAGCTCATTGTTCCAAGGCACAATCCCAATGTGCATCTGATTCCATCTGGTGATGCTAATGACCAAAACAAATCCATTTGTTACCTTCCCTTCATTTCTACACAATCCCTCGGGAATCTGATCACACCTTTCGTGTAGTCACTCACCTTCCAAGTTCCATTGGCACCCCCATCTCGGGAAATCCATCCCTTGGAAAGGCTTCCTCGCATCGGAAGTTACAAAAACCAAGGCATATCTTTGCCTTAAAGCCATCATATTGGTCATAGGATGCTCATGGAAATAAATGGACACAATTGGGTACCAGTGTCCCATAATTGCCCTTCTTTTGAAGTGATCTACCAACATACTGCTACATTTTTAATTTCTTTCACTGTTTTTTCTAATTCTTGTAGTTGATTTCAACCATCCAACTGGGGATGTTCATGCTTACTATACCAAGAACATAACTTCCATTAGATTCAATATAAATTGAAATAACTTTAAATCATACCTCATTGGTAGTTTGTCAATAAGGTACAGTTGGAATCTTGTTCGCTTCCTGTGACAACAAGTCAAAATAATGGTTTGATCAGAACATAATGTATAAACATATCACATATGATTAGCTCAAAAGACAACCATCATAGGTCAACATAATAAATCACATGTAATAATCATATACCAGAATCATAAATCACATGCATAATAAAACTGAAATACAATACCGATACCTATCCTTCATCGATCCTTACTTTTGCCTTTATTATTTTGTATAGACATCAAATTAGTTGCCACACCTGAAAAACACCCAGTGCCTTCTTCTCTATTAGGTGCACATACGCATAGTTTGCATCACACACATACAACCACACCTAACACACAACACCATGCAATACATGCACCTACACCTGATGTGCAATGCATACACCTACAACTAGTGTACAACACATTGCATCCATCTATACTTGATGTGCAATATGTTGGTCACTTTAATTGCTTATTGATTTAAATAGCCAAGTGCTACATAAATTGTCAACCCAGGGAAGTCTGGTTATTTCAAAGGAAATTACGTGCTATATGTATGCAATCTTAAAAGAAATAAAAGTTGTAGTAAGAATTAATCACACCTTGTTTCAGACAAACTGAAACTCCACTCTATGTTACAACAAGAACACTCTATTGCAGACACTACCAAAGAATGCTTAATTTCATTCAAGGAATATCTTAATGAAAAGAATCGATCTCCAAAGGAAAGTAGGGGCTATGCTGTAATAAAAAACAAGACCTTATTCCCACAGTGGGAATCTTTAGCACCTATTTCTGATTATCGAGCTTGCCAACTCACTCTGTAAACTCAATCACTAATGAAACACTCATAAATTGACAGTAGATAAACTTAAACAATACAACAATCAATTGGAGAGAAAACATAGTTTCAACAAAAAATGTATAAACAATATTCAGTAACAGTACTGTTAACAAGGCGTGGATAAAAGACACACTTCACACACTGCAGTAATATAATGGGTGAATCTTGTCATGAAGGTGGGCCCTGTCCTTCTCACAAGATTCCCTAGGAGATAAGAACTAGAAAAAGATGTTCAGAACAAAATTTTATTCATCCATCAATATGTCATATTGCAAAAAGGATTCCAGTTCTGTTCCTTCAACTAAGCCTTTCCCACAATCCGTTACCCCCTTCTAATGTAGATGTCTCCTCTTTATAAAGAGGAGACATCTATTACAATAGATTTACATTGTAATTTCTATTTTAACACGATATACAAAAAAAATAGGGAAATCAACTTCCCATCAACAAAATGCTATTATAGTCATGCTGTCTTTGGATCATGGTCGTTACATCCAGTGTAGCAGCTCATTCAGTGATCTTCCTCTATTGTTGTCAATTCTAGAATACAAATCACAACTGTTTCAGTCACGAGATTTGCACATTGTTCTTACTGTTTCAGCAACTGCAAAAGTAATCTTGCAAACTCCAGGCCGTTTCAGTAACATGGACTGCACATCATTCTTTAACTGTTCAGCAACTAACAATTCAATGATTAACAATGAAGATAGTGTAATTATATGTAAAATAATTAAACGTATAGTGATGAGAAGAAACATTGTGTACCTTTGGAATAATTGGGTTAAAACAATAACAAGGACTTTAAATATAGGTTGAAAAGGATGACATCATAGAAAAATGTATGGTCAAAAAGGGATAATATGAGGTCCTAACATCCACCCCAACTAAAAATGTTGCATGTCCTCATGCAACTTTTGCTCTGAGATTGAGTCCGAGTATTGGGATGTATAGTGCAAATTACTTAGACAGTAGGAATAGAAGGTGTTGTCAACCAAATCTCTGAAACCATGGACATTCTGTAATCTCTGCCATGCTGCGAGCTCCTCCTTTTTGGACAACCTGAAATAAGCCTTATCTTGCTGTGCTGGAAGCCATAGAAGATGGAAGTGAAAATGATATCCTAACCATCTTTTGGCACACTATTGGATGCATTTGACATAATTAGGTAGCCGTGAGATTGTTTTTTGAAGATTAGAGGGTTAAAGGGATGGTATTCCTTTCTCTGCCTAGGGCAATGTTGCCAAAATAGGTTGTTTGCCTGTACAACAAGAGCTCCCTTGGTTTTGACATAATGTTGGCAGTCTTTTAAGATTGCTATTTCTAAGTCTTTGATGTGCTGAGTCATTCCCAGGTTCCTTCAAGAAGCGATGATATTCAACAACGAAAATGGCAACATTCTGTGGCTCAGATCGAATCCACAGAAGACAGTTAACTTCATTGTGCGCTGCTGAGAGGAAGGCGTTTTGCCACGTAAGGTGCTTTTCCAGGAAAGAGACAAAGGCTCTAATTTGAATGTCACCAACTAGAGGGATTAGATTAAGCTTTCTATCCTTAGGCATGGCTTCATTATGGAGGTAGAGTTCACATAGTAAATTATGTTCACTGATTGATGCCTCTGTGAAGGTTTCAATAAACTGTTGAGGTGTAGACACCTCATGAGGTCGTCCATCTCTGATTGCTTTTACTTGGAAGAACGCTAGGCGTTTTGCTAGAAACACGGAATAATTAAAGGATGGTTTCCTGGTAGCCAGTAGTATTTGAACCAGATCGAAGATGAGGGACAATCTAGTTTTTAACTTTTTATTTTCCTTGTGCTGCGCATGAGACTGTTCCAAAACTTCCAAGTTTGCATATATATGATTCTGCCATGATAATTTGTGTTCCTGCAATATCTTTTCTTGTGACATAACATATTCCTTCTTCCATATGTCCATATGTTCTTGAGTGCTTGAGGTCTGAGTGAAGACAGTCTTTGAAGGCCGAGGTTCAGTCTAAGTAAAGGCAGTCTTTGTAGGCCGCGGTATAGGACTTTTAGCTTTAACAACCAGAGTAGGGTGAGATACTTGTGGTTTCACTTCTTTTTCAAAAATCTTTGAAGGCCCTGCTAGTTCTTGTGTAATAGTAGGGCATTCCTTTTTAATTATAATAGGAGTAGATGTGGGAGTGGCTCCAGGCAAAGGGACTTTGACTATCTTATAACCATCTTCCTGGTAAATATTACCACATTGGCTACAGATATATTCATTATATCGATCATTTTCTGCACTTTTCTCAGCTGCAGATGCTGCATGGGCTAAAGTATACAGATTAATCTCTCTTTCATATGCTTCCCTTGCCGTTATTAATTCCTTCTTATAAACCTCAAGCTCTGATTTGAGAAACTCGTTTTCTTGTAAAAGGGAAGCCAAGGTGATAGGGCCTTTTGTAGCAGTCATAGCCTCTTGGGCTAATTCCAGTGGGTGGAAGGGTTTTTGTTCTGTAGGAGCTTCATTATCTACAGCCTCAACAGTTGGTTTTTGTGTAACATCTACTGAATCATCAGCTGATTCTGTAACAGCTATGTCATCATGAGCATCCAAATTATGCATATCTTGTATAGCACCTACAGTCTGTGCAATATCCTGGCTATCTATTTTATGATCATCAGCAATTGGTTCTTGTGTAACACTTGCTGAATCAATAGCTAGTTCTTGTGGGGCAGCTACATCCTAGTCATGGTCATCAATAGGTGGTTCTTGTGTAGCAACTACTGAGCCAGTAGCTGGTTCTTGTGGGGCAGCTACATCTAAGTCGTCTATCTTCTGTTCATCAGCAGGTGGTTCTTGTGTAGCACCTACTAAGTGAGTAGCTGGTTCTTGTGGGGTAGCTACATGCTGTACATCTTCTTGGGTATCTACTTTTGATGGATCAGCCGCTGGTTCTTGTGTGATAGCTGTGTCTTCTAAAAGTAACGATGTCACAAAATCCTGGGCATTTTTCATTTCGGTACCCGAGGGTGAGGTAGGTAAAGATTTAGGACCTTGGGACTGTGATGGGTGTGGGGTTTTAGGATAATAGGTGGGGAATTTATGGTGGTGGTCTCAGTTGTTGCTTAAGAAGACATCCTCGTTCATCTTCGAGGTAAAAGGGTAGGAAGAACAATGGTTTCTCTTTTATGAGAAGTTTTCTTTAAGGGAGGAGGGTCATTAGTAGTAGTAGCTTCTTTAGCTGAGGCCCTTGTTCATCTTTTTGGTAGGGGTGAAACCTTTTCTTGCCTTTTTCTTTTTAGCTTCACAATGGGGATGTTATCATCTGAATCATCACTGGGAATATGGACAGTGGGAGTGGATGATTAAGCTAAATTATGGGGTGGGGTCGATGCAGTGGAGGGGTCAATTAGATTGACTGCTGTGGGTGGTGGAATTTATAGGGATTCAAAGATGCTCCTTGGTTGTTGTGCCGAAGGAATTTCAATTTGCTGAGGGATTCCAGGGGTTTGTTGAAAATTTTCAGCACGTAATTGGGGAGTTACGACTGTTGTTTGAGGATTTTTGGCAGTTTCTTGAGAATTTCAGCTGCTGGTTGAGAAATTTCAGCAGCTTCCTGGGGATTTTCAGTTGCTAGTTGAGGAATTTCAGCAGCTTCTTGGGGTTGGTTGCTAAGGGGAGGGTTGGTTGCAAAGCCCTTCCGAATTAGAATCTGAACAAGGTGATTGTGAGTGAGGGAAAGGAGTGGGTACTTCGCATTCATAGAATAATGTGACATATTCTTTAGGAACACAAGCATATAGTATGGCATATTTAGTAGACGACCATGTCTTAAATGATTCCACAACACAAAGTCATGCTGGTAAACTACCTAGTAACGTCCTTTGCAAGTGAGGTAGTGCTTGACAAACTGTGCAACCATCAGCCATGGAGGTGGTAATGAATGAAGCGCAACACCCCTACCTTTAGGCTCGACCCGCTCTCCAGGTAGAAGAAAGTCCTGTTGTGCGTTCAAAATGATGTGTTTACGACTGAACCATCGAATGCCATCAACCGGTAAACTTTAAGCTTCTGTTATATCCTCCTCTGTCATAGGAATTCAGACTCCCCAAACAGTAGAGTAACTTTCCTTTAGATTACGTGTGAATTCAAGGACTTGCTAAGAATCAAATCCCTGGAGCCTCCGAAAACAATCTACCCAGCCTGCATGCTGAAAAATCTGATATGCTTCTCGGTGTAGCTCCAATAAAGCTATTGAGTTGGGTTCATTTCAGATAACAGAACCCCCCATCGTTACTGGCTTCAGTAAAATGCACAGTACAGATCCGAGTCACCGCAACCGAAATTTTGCAAATGAGGTTGTGACATAGGATAGAGATAGGGTGACAAGAAACGATTGTGGTAGAAAAATGATGGTGATTGGCATATCGTGAAATGATTAGAAAAATTTTGGTATTCCCCCCCCCCCCCCAACTGTGGTTAAAATTGTAAGTCTGAATGTACAGCGATTGCAGTAATCATGTCACGATCTTCTCATTAACTATAGTTTAATATCTACACATAAGAAATGCATACCTCATGTTTACCTTCGATTGATGTGCTAAAAATAGATTGTCGTTGCTAATAGATCAGCAAAGGGTTTTTGTAATATGAGGGTAGTATATGAAAGGCTTTGTATAAATATAGGAGGGGGTAGTGAAAGAACAAAATTATGCGGATCAATAGATGATTCTCATAATGGAAAGTGATATGTATTCATCCTTTTGAGAGGAATTGATGCTCCAATTACGGGAAAAATGAGAAGAATTGCTGTTTTAGGGAGAAATGGAAAGGGTTGGTGTTTCATCGATGGAGAAATTAATGTTTCAGCAATGGGAAAAGTGGGGAAAAATTGGTGTTTCAGCAACGAGAAAAATAGGGAAAGTTGGTGTTCCAGCAACGGGAAAAAAAGATGTTGCTGTAAAGAAAAATTAGGAAAGTGTTGCTGAAAGGTAATGTAGGGGAATGAGTTGTGAATTGAAGTGAGATGACAATGTTCCCCAAAATGAAACTGATCCTGTTTGCAATACAATTGTTCTTTTTCAGCCAACCTCCAAATCTAAGACCTACAAAATAATAAATTGTAACATGGCAACCCTTGACATGGATTATTAGTTTAAACGATCTAATCTACTAGGAAATATATAATGCAAGGATTAAATGCAATGAGGGGCAACAAGCTCCCCCAAAAAGAAATAATGTGAATCTACCATGCAAGTGGCCTTAAAATCCTCTTTAGAAATAGGTTGTTGGTACAAACAGCCGATACCCATTCACTAACAATGGTGTTCTATAATCATCAATTGTTAGGAGCCTTATTGTTCTATTGGGAAAAATAGTATCTATCTCATAAGGTCTCAGCCACCTTGTTCTTAGTTTTCCTTGAAAATTTCCAAATCAGGAATCATACAATAGAGCCCAATTACCTTTTTGGAACTACTTATGCTTAATATTTTAATCATGCCACCTGGTTCTTTGTTGTTGAATCATAGTTGTTTGATGGATGGCATCCAACCTCTTTTCATCCAATTCCTGAAGCTGCTGCAACCTAGCTGTCTGTGCATCAGTCAAGTCAAGGTTAACAAACAAAGCAATTCTTAAGGTTTTAATTTCAAATTCTACAGGAAAAACAACACTTTTACCATAAGCTAATTCATAAGGTGAAAAATATGTAGTGTTCCTCCAAGTAGTTTTGTAAGCCCATAATGCTTCAGGCAGCCTGTGAAACCAATCCTTTCTATTCTCCTTCACTATTTTTTTTAAAATGGCTTCTATGACTTTATTTGTACTTTCCACCTGACCATTGGCTTAGGGGCGGTAAGGTGTAGCCATTTTCTGATTAATATGGTATTTCTGAAGTGTAGATTTAAAACCATGAGAATTGAAAGGAGGTCCTCCATTCGTGACTAGTTCTCTAGGCACTCCAAATCTAACAAAGATTTCTTCAAATAGAAAGTTTAAAATAGATTCTTCATTAGCTCTAATAAGTGCCTTAGCTTCCACCCATTTAGTCATATAATCTATACAAACTAATACGTAAACTCTTTGGTTGGATGGAGGATTGAAGGGTCCTATAAATTCTAGATCCCATATTTCAAAGGGTTCAAGTATTACCTAGGGGTTCAATGTCATTTCATCTCTATGATTAGGTTGACCCATTCTTTGACAACTATCATAGGCCCTGACATATTTCTTTGCATCCTTGAAAAGTGAGGGCCAATAATGCCCCATTCTGAGAATTTTATGTGTTGTTCTCTTATCAGCAAAGTGCCCTCCATGAGGGCCATCATGACAAGCCTTCAATATATCATAAACCCCATCTTCTCTAATGCATCTTTGAATTTCTTGATCAAGTCCTATATGGAAAATACACCCACTTATCCAACTATACCGAGCACTTTGTTGAATAATCTTTCTTTTCTCTCTATGTGATAGGTGTGATGGTAAATTCCTTGCAACTAAATAATTGGCAATGTCTGCATACCAAGGTGAGTGAGCAGATACTGCAAATAAGTATTCATCAGGATAGGAATCATCTACTGGAGTATTATCATCAGTTTTTATTCGAGAAAGGAAGTCAGCAACTACATTCTCCTTACCTAGTCGATCTACAATTGTAATATCAAATTCTTGTAGTAATAATAACCACCTGGTAACTCATGCATTTGTAATGAACGTGTTCATTAAATACTTAATGGCTATGTGATCATTACGAACAAAAGTAGGGTAACTAGTAATATAATGTCGAAACTTATTAATAGCATAAAT
Organism: Pinus taeda; assembly: GCA_000404065.3. Classification (NCBI taxonomy): domain Eukaryota; kingdom Viridiplantae; phylum Streptophyta; class Pinopsida; order Pinales; family Pinaceae; genus Pinus; species Pinus taeda. The sequence continues at coordinate 45,653 of APFE031623037.1, forward strand.
TACTCCTAAAAATTCCTTTTCGGTAACTGTGTAATTAAGTTCAGCAGGTGTCATATTCTTACTAACGAAATAGATAGTATAAGGAAGATTATTTTCTTCTTGCCCCAAGAGAGCTCCAATTGCAGTATCTAAAGCATCAGAGGATATATGAAAGGGAAGTGCCCAATCAGGTCCCCTTAGAATAGGAGCTATAGACAATTGATGCTTAAGTTTATCAAATGCTTTCTAACAGTCATCAGTCCACTTAAATTCAGAATTTTTCATAAGTAACACAAACAAAGGAGAAGCTATTTTAGAAAAAAATCTTGATGAATCTTCTGTAATATCCAACATTTCCTAAAAAACTTCTTACATCAGTTTGTGTTTTAGGGATAGGAAGAGTCTGAATTACCTGCACTTTGGATGGATCAACTTGAATCCCTAGGAATGAAATGAAGTGTCCCAATACAATTCCTTCGTTCATCATCATATGACATTTTTCAGTGCTTAAGGAAAGATGAGCTTGTATACAACGTTTAAATACTTTCTCAAGGTTTTGTAATGCATCTTCAAAAGTCACACCATAAGGAGTAAAGTCATCCATAAATATCTCCATAGAGTCATTAAGCATATCGGAAAAAGTTCCTATCACTGCTCTTTGAAACCTTGTTGGAGCATTACATAGTCCAAATGGGAGAACTCTATAAGCAAAAGTTCCACATGGACTAGTAAAAGTGGTCTTGTCTTGGTCTTGGGGTGCAATTTTGATCTAGTTATATCCACTAAAACCATCTAAAAAGGAAAAGAATCTCTTCCCTGACAAGCTGTCTAGCACCTGATCAATAAATGGAAAGGTGAAATGATCTTTTTGAGTGGATTTGCTTAAGGCTCTATAATCTACACACACTCTCCATTTCCCATTTTTCTTAGGTATTATCACCAATGGAGAAACCCATTCACTGTCAGATATAGGGTATATAAACCCTGCATTAAGCAATTTTTGAAGTTCTTCTTTAACAATTTCCCTCAGATTGGGATTCATTCGCCTCTGGCGTTAAGAGATTGGTCGGCATCCTTCCTTAATATAGAGGCAATGAGTACATAATTCAGGGGAGATCCCTTTCATATCTGTGTAGTCCCAAGCGAATGCTTCCTTGTTTTCACAAAGTAACTTCATTAACTGTTGTGTTTTAGCATCTGTCAAGTTAGGGTTTATATTCAATGTTTTTGTAGGTTCGATCTCTACAATTATACTTTTAGAGGAGATAGTAGTTGATGTTTGAGGTAAATTTTCAGATTTAAGCTTTTCCTGTGTTTCAGGTTCCAAAATTGCAGTTAACTGATTATATGATTCCGAGGCTAACGAGGACGGTTCAGAAATAAAATTACTAATTACTTCATCCTCCGTGGTGTCTTTATAGGTTAAGGCTTGTCTAATAGTCAAAATGGGTTGAGTGTCATTATCCTCATAATCTAACCATACAAAATTATCATTGTTAATCATAGGTGTAGCATGAGGGTAGAGAGTGAGCTGCTTAGTTTCACATCCATTAGAAATTGTCATTGAGGCCGATCTACAGCTGATAAAGGCATCTATTGTAGCTAGCCAGGGTCTCCTCAAAATCAGTGGATGCCCCCCCAACTTTGTTTTAGTCTTTAATACAACAAAGTCAGCTGGGTAGTTCTAAGATTCAACTGAAATAATCGGGTCTTCAATAACTCCTTCTGGTTTGATTGTGGAATGATCAACTAATTCTAAGATAGTTGGCGTCTCTCTAATTAAGTTTTTCAGCTGTAAAAACTGTGCAGTTTCAAGGGTCATAATATTTATAACAATCCCTAAGTCTACTAGGACTCGTGAAACAATAGTTTTTCCAACCTGTATTGTGACTGTAGGATGACCGGGATCACCATATTTTACAGGAGGGATTTTTCCTAACATTAGAGTAGCTAGATCACCCATCACATGAATTGTAAGGGGATCTTTAGCTTTCCTACCAGGTTTCTTGATGCAAATGTCTCTGATAGTTTTAGCATAGATTGCTACATCTCTAAGTGCTTGCAGAAGTGGAATTTTAACATACATATTCTATAATTCCCCTATAATATTAAAGGTAGACGGCTTAGGTGTCTTAGTGAGAGCTAAACACTCAGGGAATGGTGGCTCTGTTGTTTCAGTAGTTTTATTAGAGGATGGCTTGACTGTTTCAACACCCTTATTGGATGATTTATCCTTTTTTGTCTCTTCTTTGTCAGAGTCAGAAGAAGTAATATCATCAATAATAGGCTCGACTATTCTCCCAGCCCGCAAATGGATATCATTACACTGCAGAGGGAGAACAAGAGATATAGGCTGGTTCTGAATATTGATAACTTGCACAACTTTATTATTATTAGGATTAGGGTTCGATTGTATAGGTAGTTGGGGCCTCATTGTCTGATTATTCGGTGGAGCACCTGATGGTAGAGAGAGGGTTGCTGATACTGAGGAAATTGGTTTGGAAATGGAATTTGCTGAGCTCTCCAGTTTGGGTTCCATTGATTAAAATAAGGTTGCTATGGAGGCCAAGGAGTCCACATTGTAGGGTCTATAAAGGGAGGGTTTGTTTGTTGCATGGGTGGGAAATTCATTTGGTTAAAAGGTGGATATTGCATTTGATTGAAGGGCGGGTAATTTTCCTGATTAAAAGAAGGATAATTATTCCAACGATTAAATGGCATGCTAGAGTTTGTACCTTTTCCTCGTGGTTGCCATTGCCTCCTCCGTGTCAGTAAATAAACCGCTTCAGCTTCCTCCTCAGTTGGTTGTAAGGATGCTTTTATTCCTGGTAAAGAGGGACACTGCTAAGTTTCATAATCCTTTTCGCAAATGGTGCAAATTGGTACCTTGTCTAATGGACATTCCCTTAGTGGATGTTTTTCTCTGCATTTAGGACAGAAGACAGCTAAAGCAACTTTTGTCTCTACTTGTTTCCTTTTAACTTGCAAGGTATCAATCTGTGAAGCAAAAGAACTTAACATTTCAGTTTTAAATTCTTCAAATAGATTACCTATTTCGGCTCTTGTTGCTCCCCCACTAGCGGATTTCTGGACTCTTGAATATGTATTATCCCTACTTTTTGGTCTATTTGCAATTCCTCTTGAACATCTCTTACAGAGGTATACAATTTCATCGTATGATTCCTTAGATATATCCCCTTTACCAAGCATATTTAACATGTCTAAATAGTCATCTCGTACCCCTTTCAATAGTATTGTCTTAAGAATATCCTTACTTACATTAGGGTGATCGGATATCTGCAGATTATATTGTAATCTTTCCACAAAATCCTCCAAATTTTGGTCCTCCTTCTGAACCATCTTAAATAGTTACTCCTTTTTTTCTCTTGTGCTGCAATAGTCTTGATATTTGGCCAGAAACTTCTCCTTCATCTGCTCCCATGTTGTGATCACATGTCCTCCCAAGCTCATGAACCATCTTAGTGTATTTCCTTTCAATGTTGCTGGAAATAACTTTAGCTTTTGAGGATTAGTAACATAATTATAACTTCTACACAATATATCAAACTCAAAAAGAAATTCATAAGGGTCTTCAGATGATAAACCATGGAAGTTAGGTAAGGCTGAGAGTGGGATGTTCTTCATAGGAGTTGCCCCTATGGGGAGATCCTCAATAGGGAATTCTAAGGTGGAGAGAGAATTCTTGCCCCTTCCTTCTCCTCTTCCACGTCCCCCACCAAAGAGTCCTTCATTGTTTCCATCCATTTATTGCTCCCCTGTTGCACTTGCCCGGCCTTCAGCGGTTTCTGTTGGACTCTCAATGCCCTGAACTGGTTCCTCAACTTCTATTGGCCCCTCAATATCTTCTATTGGTTCTTCAATGTCCTCTATTGGTTCCTCAATATGTTCTACTATCTCTTCAGCCCTTTCAGGCCCCACTAGTTCCTCTGTTTCGTAGTTCATCTGGAGACAGTGTTGAGTCTGTGGCCTTCGAGAGCTTAACCTCTGAGAAGTTTCAGCTTTCTAAATAATATCATCAATAAAAGTTTTCCTTCCTTCTCTTCCTTTGCCCTTGCCACCTATAGGATTAGTTTCCTTGCATCCTCTCATGCATCCTGTATATCTAAAAGAAAGTCATTAATGCTTTTAAAATCTATGATTGCCTTCCCCAACAATGATGCCAAAATGTTGGTCAATTTAATTGCTTATTAATTTAAACAACCAAGTGCTACATAAATTGTTAACCCAGGGAAGTCTGGTTATTTCAAAGGCAATTACGTACTATATGTACCCAATCTTAAAAGAAATAAAAGTTGTAGTAAAAATTAATCACACCTTGTTTCAAACAAACTGAAACTCCACTCTGTGTTACAACAAGAACACTCTATTGCAGACACTACCAAAGGATGCTTAATTTCATTCAAGGAATAACTTAATGAAAAGAATCAATCTGCAAAGGAAAGCAGGGGCTATGCTGTAACAGAGAATATGACCCTATTCCTAGAGTGGGAGTCTTCAGCACCTGTTTCTGATTATTGAGCTTGCAACCTCACTCTGTAAACTCAATCACTAATGAAACACTATAAATTGACTGTAGATAAACTTAAGTAATACAATAATCAATTGGAGAGAAAACAGAGTTTTAGCAAAGAATGTATAAACAATATTCAGTAACAGTATTGTTAACAAGGCATGGATAAAAGACACACTTCACACACTGCAGTAATATAATGGGTGAATCTTGTGATGAAGGTGGGCCCTGTCCTTCTCACAAGATTCCCCGGGAGACAAGAACTAGAAAAAGATGTTCAGAACGAAATTTTATTCATCCATCCATATGTCATATTACAAAAAGGATTCCAGTTATGTTCCTTCAACTAAGCCTTTGCCGCAGTTCGTTCCCCCCTTCTAATGTAGATGTCTCCTCTTTATAAATAGGATACATCTATTACAATAGATTTACATTGTAAGTTCTATTTTAACCCGATATACAAAAAAAATAGGGAAATCAGTTTCCCATCAACGAAATGTTGTTACAGTCATGTTGTCTTTGGATCATGGTCGTTACATCCAGTGTAGTAGCTCAAAATGTTGTTACAGTCATGCTGTCTTTGGATCATGGTCATTACATCTAGTGTAGCAGCTCATTCGATGATCTTCCTCTATTGCTGTCAATTCTAAAATACAAATCACAACTGTTTCAGTCACAAGATTTGTGCATCGTTCTTACTATTTCAGCAGCTGCAAAAGTAACCTTGCAAACTCCAGACCATTTCAGTAACGTGGACTGCACATTATTCTTTAACTGTTCAACAATTAACAATTCAATGATTAACAATGAAGATAGCGTAATTATATGTAAAATAATTAAACGTATAGTGATGAGAAGAAACATTGTGTACCTTTGGAATAATTGGGTTAAAACAATAACAAGGACTTTAAATATAGGTTGAAAAGGATGACATCATAGCAAAATGTATGTTGAAAAGGGACAATATGAGGTCCTAACACCATACCACCCAATACATGTACCTACACATAGTGTAACACAACGAGTACACACGTTGTAATACCACGACTACATGATACACATACATAATACCACATGCCCTCAACACATGTATGACATGCACGCAATATCACACATACACCAGTACCATATATACAACATGTACACAGTACCACTTGTACACTGCACCACCTACACAACATGACATGTACACGGCACCATCTAAACAACATGTACACAACACCACATGTACACCACACCATCTGTACAACGTGTACACAATACCACATGTACATAGTACCACATGCATGACATGTACGCGACACCACATGTACACAGCGCCACATGCACATCATTACACAACACTACATGCACACATCACCACTTGTACAACATGTACACAACACCACATGCACACAACACCACTTGTACCATCATGCACACCACACCATATGTACCTAGCACCACATGTACAACATGCACACAACACCACCTATACATAGCAGTGCATATCCAACATGTACATAGCATCATCTGTACACAACACTACATATCCAACATGCGCAAAGAACCATACACATACAACATCGCATATCCATCATGCACACCATACAATATGTACACAACACCATATATCTGACATGTACATATCACCACCTATACCCAACATTGAATATGCAACATTCATACAACACTATCTGTACTAACACTCGATGCATAACATCGCATAAACAATATGTACACATACTATATATGCACAAAGCCACATGCGTACAACATCACAAATGCAACATGTACAACATATACAACATATGCATAACAAATAGTACCACACATCCGAAACCATACTACCTCTGCCAAGCAACCTTGCTTCTAGTGTCTTACCCATGCTTGTTCCAACATGCCGCAGACCACACTACTTTCATTTCGCTGATGTGTCCCTTGGTATAACCTTTCCATAACATAGACATAATATAATCAAATAATATCAACTCATAACCACATGATACTAACCACATATATTTGTCATGACTACTCTTCCCAATTGATTCCTCATAAGACTAGGAACGTCTTCATGTCATTTTTCTACATAAGCAATCCTTTCTCCACAAGAGTGATTCCTGATGACCATGTCGAATAGTGACATAGATACATAGACACATGCATACATATACAAAAAAATTAGCATAGAACAATCATCATCTTATCATAAAATGACATACACACACACCTACATGTATAAACATTAGCATAATCATGATCATAACATAATTACCCCCACAGGTGATCAGCTTATTAAGAGAGCAATACACAGTCCCACTTGGTGCGTGCTCTACAAGGAAGACTTGGAATCGATTGATCACATCTTCCTGAGATGTCGTGCAACCATAGACCTATGGAGAAATCTCAGGCCTCACACAAACCACGTGGGAGATTGGGTTGGACAGGATATCATTAGCGCATAGAACGAATGGGAAAAGAAAAATAGAGGGGAAAAAATGATAAATCTCCCCATCATTGTTAACTGGGCTATTTGGAAATCAAGGAACATCGCCATATTTGATAACAAGCCTATTCACTGGCCCTTGCTCGAGGCTAGCATTATAGCTTCCCTGAGGGAACTACCCGACCCTCCCCCTCCGCCATCTCGCCAACCTGTTCCGCCTCCTCCCATCGACCCAAGCATGCCTTGGGCATATTTCGACGGCACAACAAACCTTCAAAGCAATGGAGGAGGTTTTATCCTCCATGTAACTGAAAATCATCACTACAGAATTAAGGCTGGTCTGGGGGCCGGAACAAACAACTACGCTGAACTTATTACACTCCACCACATTCTTCACTTTGCATTGAGGCACCATTGCACTAGTATCAATATTTTTGTAGATTCACAGATCAGTATTAATTGGATAAATGGAATAGCTACTTGTCGCATGCACTCTCTCAGCACTATATTACATGAAGCACTTGAACTCAAATCAGCTTTTAACTATATTTATATCTCTCATATACACAGGGAACACAACAAGGGTGCCGACAAACTATCCAAGGAGGCAGCACTGATGGATAGAGGATTATGGGAGATTACAGAGGTCATAGACCTACAGGAGCAAAAATTTTACCATCGGCCATATATAGATCTAGGATATCCAACACTGGATCAGCAGATTACACATTAGATAAATTTTTTAACGGCAGCAGTCTACAGACATATACTATTTTTTGGTTATATTTTTGAAAGGATGAACAACTTAATGTAATGAACTGACAGCATACCCTGCGAGGTAATGCAACAAACAACAATTGAAGATACTCTGTAAATAATAGACTCTTATGTAAATAACTGATTATCAATGAAATATTTATGATTTTTCCAGAGGAAAACATAAGCTCTAGGTTAAGAAAACTTCCTTTACTCATACACAACATTAAGAACAATAGTTCCCAACATAGCCAAGGCATCTGACGGCTCAGATCCATTTACTTTACATTTTCTAGTTACCTTTCACATGTTTGTACTGTCATCATCTATTTACCACTATGGACCAACCAGACGAATCGATTGACATAGTCTTACCTTGTGTTGCACTTACTCATGCACAAAGCTTCATCTGAGTCTTACATTACCTATTGAGTACCACACAACTCTCCTTGAGATCCATTAACTTTCTCTTTTCCCAAACAATTCCCAAGGCTCAAAACATAAAAGCGAGACAAGAAACAAATAAGAAGAGAACCATGAAAACCAATAACAACATGACTCCAAAACAAAGCAGCATGATCATGCACTAGACATAACAAAACTACCAATCAAGTGCAAGCAAATAAAAGAAGGCCAAAATCACAAGGTTAAAAACAAACACCATGACTCAATCCCCATGGCTCCCAATGAAAGCTCAACTTAAGCCTTCTTCAAGATTTCATGGCAATTTCTCTTGCCATGCAACTCCCTGCATCATACTGGCATAAACACATAACTGTCAATGCATAAGTAAACATAACAATACACTAGTTACCTCATATTTTTGTTCCGAGCACACTGCTTACAAATGAACGCATCCACACCATCTCTCAAGGGACTCCAATCCTTTAACAGATCCACCTGTAGCTAAATACTTGGTAATATACATGTCAAGTACATGTTCATGAATATAACATATATCTATATAATGTTAGACAAAATCAAGGTTAAGAAGACTTCCTTTGTGCAAGGCACTCATTCGTTTGAAATCAAGGTTTCTAGACATAGCCAAAGGAATTCTTTCCGAACTCCTTTCTTTTACCTTTCTACCTTCTTAGAATCGAGGCTTACTATGTGTTGTCACAGCACCCAACTGTTAGTTATATAAACACATCAACTATTACCTTGTCATGCTAATACCAAGCATGTTACCTTGCAACTGCTCACACATGTAAACCACATGTTCAAAATACCAAGACAACCATATATATTAATTTGAATTCAATTGTTACCAAGACTAAAAATCATGTCATAATCCATAGTCAACTCATAGTCATCAGTCATAATACTACAACTATCAATTACTATACTCAAGTACATATCAACTATCTCAACACATATATTTTAGTACAATCATCTTAAAACAAGATCATTTGAACACATACTCATATTATGCAATTCATCAAACATTCATACCAACTTGAAACATACCATGTAAAATAAATTAACTAGATGACATAATAGACACCAAACGTCCAACATCAAATAGACAACATAACCAAGTATACTACATAAGAAACCTCATACCCTAGTGTACCTCAGGGGAGGCTATATTGTATGCACAATCAATCTAGGTTAGCGTGATACAAATTCACAACATATCTACTCAAACATAAATCATGATATCCACAATGATAACTAACTAACATGCTCACATCATAGGGCCATAAGCATTTGTCGTTCATGCATAACAATCACATATGTCTGATCAATCTAGATTAGTATGACACCGTATCACAAATATATTAGCTCATACTTGAATATCACAACCATAACCATCTACATAGGTCAAAGTAGGTTAACACAATATACAACATTAAGATCTTCAAGGCAATGAACATAACCATCACACATATGACCAATACAAATTATAACAACAAGATCTCAATGAAATAACCCTAATCATCAAGTTAATAGCATATAACAATAATAAGCTATATATCATACTCATCAACAACATACAACATAATCATAAGGTTATCTAACATAAAATAATAATAGCAATGCATACAGCTACATATTACTATCATTCCTGACTATCTGACACATGGATATAGATACATTAGTCAACTAAAATCTATCATGGATGTAACCATAGAGTCAAAAGACATGTACATAAACCCAATGTATATAACCTTAATGCATATAACAATCCTTAACCTACATACCTGCATGCAAAACATACAATACCCATATGATGATTTGCTCTTATCCTAAATTCCAATGCCATAACCTCATTATAATGATCTCCATCTCCTACTCTATCTCAGCCAACATATTAGCATCATAACATCCAGTAGCACTATGATGACCTAAATTGCATGCAATGACTTCACAAGGCATATTTGACCTACTATTCAATCTATAACCAAGACCATACATGCATAAAAACTACATATAGACATATAACACATGAGTACCAAACCATATACACATCATTCTAGCTAGAGTCCAGTCATCAATGCATGACCATATCACATTCACAAACCATGACCTCATGCATGAAAATAACCATTACTCCATTGCACACATTGCTACATGTAACTGACAGTATGCATAAGCAATGCCTAACCAACTACAAATACACATAACCACATGTAGTCAAACATAAGTGATCAAATCTTGTAATCAACCTACAAGACTGATACATATAACCAAAATATTCAAAGTGTAACCTAACATAGAAGGATGTAAGTAGGCAACATAAATTCAACTTGTAAATGAAAAATAGCCATATATAGTGAGTCACATACTTATTTCAAGTACATTTCATGAAATCCATATCAAATTCTCCATAACAACCATACTACAACTATAATCAATCATCAAGCCAATGCAATAAGCACATGAAATGCAAGTATAAAAGACACACATGCAACTAACATGCATGCATGACTAACACATTCAACCCATCTAGTCTGAGAGTTGAACCATGCTCTAATAACACTCTATAAAATCCTCCTACCACATCTACCACTATGATAAGATTCAATATCGTTGGTGACTTTAAGGAAATGGAATCAACAAATCATCACACACAGTCATCCAATATCATCTAAATAACCTTTAGGAGACAAGTCAACCATTCAAACTGCCTATCCCTGGATCCTACTACTATTTGAGAGACTTAGGGCAAGGTAACACTCCCTAGACACTGCCCAGGTGAGTTAGTACCAGGACTAATGCTCCCCAAACACTGCTCAGGTGAGTTAGTCTCAAACTAATGCTCTGTTTTGCTAGATTCTAGGATTTGAGCCACCTTTTTTGGCCCAGAGCCCAGGACAGTGCCTAGAATGGAATGATCACTTAGAATTAGTAAGGATGCAATGAAACAATGATGCATAAGAAATAAAATGAACAAGATTATAGTCAGAACCCTACTAGCCATGACATGCATTTCACCAAACATGTCATCAGCATGTAGACTATGGGTGTAAATAATATAATTAAGTGTAGGGATCTCATACTTATTTGGGAATAACTATGAACCATCGTTCCCTTATTCCATTTGTTGCATTATCCTCCATTAACTCATAAACACATTATCCATTCATAGAGAACTAAAAACATGTTGAGAGCCATACATAGCGACTGTCATGAAATGTGCATATGACCAACATAATAGGAACATAAATACAATAGCATATTAGCCATCAAATCCATGAATACATCAGTACCTTTACACATGAAAATCAAGGGAATGGATTTCTCATTAATGAATGAAATGAACCAACCAGAGATGGGACTACCACATTCTACCCGACTATAGAATGGCTGAGCCAAATATCTTTTCAACCATTCAACCCGGTGCCATATTCCAAGCATGAATGTGGGATATCATAGAACACATCAATCAAAAACATCTAGGGCTTCCATAGGCCATCCACCTCAACCCATAAAATAGTTATTCCACCTCATGGTCAAACATCCCCAAAACCATCATCAGATTGGTCTCCATCCAAGCCTTCCAAGGCTTTCAGAGAATTTGTCCAACCAAGGCTTCCAGAACTAGTAACTCAACCCACAACTTATATAGGGCTTCCAGAGAATTTTTACAACCAAGGCTTCCGAGATTAGTAACTCAACCCATAACTTATATAGGCTTCCAAAAGAGTTTGTCCAACCAAGGCTTCCAGGACTAGTAACTCAACCCACCAAGGGCTTCCATAGAGTTTGTCCAACTAGGGCTTCGAGGACTAGTGACTCAAACCAAGTTGTTGGAGGGCTTGCAAAGAATTTATTCAACCAAGGCTTCCAGGACTAGTAACTCAACCCAAGCTTTACAGGGCTTCCATACTGTTTGTTCAACTAGGCTTCCAGGACTAATAACTCAACCCATCCTAAGGAAACATGAGAACCAACCAAAACAAATCAATGAAAGTAAACCCATAGGTACCATGGCTATCGAGGAAATGGAAAGGCTAGGAAATCCACTTTCAATCCAAGCCATCCTCCATGCTAATGACAGATCATAACCAAGAAGCCACATGCATGTGCCATGCATGCCAAAACTAGTGAAGAAGTCATACATGCAACTTGGTACTTGCAAGAAAATCTAATGTAGTTGTTGATGTTGATGCCCTCTTATGCTTTCTTGCTCTTCATTTGCCTTCTTTCTCCAAGAATCAAAGTATGCCACACCCTCTAAGAGTGCTCCAAGAAAACTCTAAGTATCAAAGAGTATGAGGGAGAGAGAGAATAATGAGAGAGCTCCAAAATTGAACTGATCAAGCCTTCATTGACTAAGCTTGCCCACTGATCCTCAAAAGCCTTTTTATTAATGAGGCCTCCGTTTTCTTCATTTTCCATTATTTTCCTTAAATTTTCTCCTCACATGCAACTTGTGACCTTTCACCTTCATGTTCTCCTAATTTCCATTATTTTCATAAATAAAATGCCAATTAATGCCTCATGCCTTTTCAAAGCATTAGCTATTTCCTTTGCCAATATCCTTTAGCCATAAACAATCAAATGAACACCCACTAGGATGTTTTGTCCAACATTCAGCTTGGAATACATGTCCCATCATCCGTGCTATTTATATATATTTACATGGAATTTTCTCCAGGGCTATTACTACTTTGTCATGATGATAGAGCTAATTATCTTTCCTAGTTTCCCTGAAATACACCTTAATTCAAATTCCTTTCCTTTTGAAAAAAATTCAAGAAAAATTCTTGAAAATTAAAAGCTATCATACCCAAAGATTGTATCCATTTGGCTCCTAGTAAAACATCAACACCACCCATTGGAATGGAAAGAATTTAACTATTCAATACATATTCTCACATGGATAGCTTGATATTATGGCACTTTCCAAAGAAATTTATGGTTCCTCCATTTGCAACCATTACTTGACACTCTAGTGTTGGATATAGGAAGAAATTCAATTCCCCGGCTATCTTACAATGAATAAATTTATGGGTACTACCCGAATCAATCAACACTATTACATTTTTCTTTTTGATATGTCCTTCTATGTTGAGAGTTTGAGGACTAGTAATTCCTATCAATGCATTACAAGATATGGTCAGATTCATTTATTCTTTTTCTAGGGTTGGTTCCTGGTGTATATCCTCTTCTTTTGACATTTCTTGTTCCTTTTATTCTTCCTTTTTGCAATTTATGTAAAATAATTTCTTCTCAGCACACTTATGACCTTTAGTGTATTTTCTATCACAACTGTAACAAAGCCATTTTTCTATTTTTTCTTCGAATTGCTGAGGTGTCAACTTTCTAGGTTGTGCAAGGCTAGGGTAGAACACTTCCATCTTTATATTTGTGAGTGGTAGGCTTCCTTTTTGCCATAATTTTTCTTTTAATTTTTCTTGCCAACTTGAATGCCTTCTCCAATGAATCGGGTTCCTAAAGGTGAACCTCATGTTGGATGTTATCCTTTAAAGTCCCTATAAACACATCAAACCTATGCTCCTATGGAATATATTTTACCCTTATATTCAATTTTTGGAAGTCCTCAATGTGCTCCACCATTGTACCCTTTTGTTTGAGATTTATCAATTAGCTAAAGAAGGTGTTTGTTTTTGTATCCTCATAATGTGCTATCATTTCCTCCATAAAAATTGACCAAGTGACAATTTTTTTATGAGAAAAAATTCATTGGTACCATACAAAATTATTGGGTTCCAAATATAAATTTGCACTGCGTACCTTTTGTGTGTTTTTCACATTATGGAGATTGAAATATTTCTCCATCTGTAGCATCCATGTTACGGGATCCTTGCCATCAAACTTCCTTTTATCGATCTTCAGAATATGGTGGGTCTTCAATACAATGTTAGATTCTATGAAATCATCATTAACATTTATTTTGTTCTCATCATGAGTTTCCTCTACTACCTTTTCTCCATTAGGAAAAAATTCTTGTAGCAACTTTTTCAAACCTCCTTTTTCCATGTCTTTCCTCAAATATTCAATGTTTACTTCTAAACCATCCATATTAGCTTCCATGCCATCCATCTTAGCTTCCAATTTATTCATATTAGCTTCCACAACTTTCTTTAAACCATCCATCTTAGCTTCTATTACTTTTTGTGAGAGTGAAATGTGTTACACTTGGTCTCGTAATTTTGATATATCATGTTGCATTTCTTCCTCTTCTTCATGATTCATGCTAGAGATTTCAAGTTTCTTACTAGGTGTTTCTAATTTCTTTCTTTAGGGCATCAATTAATGATAATTATGCTTCAATGTGCCCTTTGAATCACTTCAAACTAAATTTTCAAACCAAAATTATGCAATTTTTGAAAAAGACTACACACCCTTTTTCGCTTTGTAGGAGCTTAATATTGAATCTGTTGTATCTCTATAATTTTTTATCTTTAATGTATGCAAAAAAAATTTGTGATAGCCCTATGTGCCCTCTTTCCAACCCCACAATTATGATCAATATTGGATTCTCCAAGAAAGACTTATGTCAAATCTCCCTCAATGACCTAATTATAGATTGGTTCAGTAGAGCTAACTTGTATGAAGTGCCATGTATCACTGTTTTGACCTTTGAATCTAAAAACGATACCAAGAAAACTAGAGTCTTCCTAATTTCTGTAACTATTTTTGAAATTTCAATACGATGCTCAGAGAAAATGTTATGATGATTTTCCCTAGGTCACCTGTTTGAGATGTAATTCAGAAGCCTCCAAAAACCTTAACTTCCTTGGATCATATCTTCGAAAATATAGTGAGACAAGCTACGAAATACGGACTCGAGGTTCATCAAGATTTCAGCTCAAATGGGTTTTAATTTCATATTCTAAAAATTTGTAGAAAAAAATTATAGCAAAAATTCCAAAATTCCCTGTTTGAAGTAGCGAAACCCTAAAATCCAAAGCTTTGATACCAAATGTTATGCAACCAACTCACAAAATAGAAGGAAAGAGAGATCAACAACTTAAAAATCAACCTCTTTGAGGGGGAAACCTCCCTTACATTATACAAATTAAAAATTCTTGGATGATACAAATGAGAAAACCACCTTCATATATATAGGAGTCTAAGAGGTCACAATATAATCAGAGCCGACATAACAATAATAATGTAAGGGCACAAAAATAACAATAATTGGTTTCTATAGGGAATAATAATAACAGTATGGGGACAACATGGGAACAAAATAATAATAAGGGCCTATTATGAAAATAATAATAAGGGAATACACTAGTATTATAGGGATTTAACAGACTCCATGACAAAGAAGAAATTCTTGACATCCAAGGAAGGAGATCTTCAAGCAGTTGGTTGTCCTATAATCTCCACATGAGGAGTTGTTATAGGTCCCAAGCTAAGAGGGATCTTGGAAACAAGTTTTCTTGTTTGATAGAGACTTAGAAGCAATACATACTCCCTAATTGAGAGGGAAAGATAGACACATCATTCTTTTCTTCACTGGGAAGAAAGAATGGACGATTAGCTAAACATATGACATTTGATGGTCTTTGAGGATGAGATATGGCATCCAAGATAAGAGTATTTGTAGGGGACCAATATTCTTTAAGGACTGAGAATCCAAGATAAGAATATTCTTGATGGAACACACCTTGAGAACCAGGGTGGGGTTTGTTCCACGAGAGACAATGATGAGAGTGTCTATGAATCATTGGTCTCGCCAGCATTGAGCTCATATCTTTTGGAGAGATAGAGTTGTTAGTCAAGGCCTTGCTATGTGACAATGTTGGTCAATATGATGCTATACAAATGGGTTACAAATTAGATTCTTCTTATGAGAAATTCTTCAGATTGAGAATGACCAAGTATAATTATGAATAGCTCCCTAGTAAAGAGGGAGTGCTGAAAAGTGTAACTAGGTTTGGTATTCATAATGACATGTAATTGTGATTTTATGTAAAATATGTAAAGAAGAAAAATAAATTTATTGTAATGCTTGCCTCATGGGTTTTATGAGCACTAGATTTTATTTTTAGTTAAGGCTCCCATTGTGAGCCCTTAGGGATTTTGTCATCTAGTTATAAAATTATAAAGAGTCATTGCCATGTATTGAAGGCATGTTACACATTGTAAAATTCAATTTTTTATTTTTTTGTAATTCACCCTCTAAGTCTTTGTCACTAGTCCTCACTCAAGTCGGTCTACAATGAAAGGGATAATAATAGAAATACAATGTCGGCCTATTCCAATGATCATGTTGGCCTAAGAATCATGGACAAACCATTATATATATCAGTTCTTGGTCTCATTTGGAAGAGAACAAATTCGGTCAAGAAAGTCTAAAATAACAAAGTGAAAAAATCATCTTAGAAGGAGCCTTAACATCAGTGAAGGAAGAGGAAGGGATAATGAAGATAGTGACATCATTGCGGGACTGTTTTTTGGGCTAGTCTAACTTCACACATGCAAAGATTGTAGATATGAATTTTGAAAAGGAAGGCCAAAGATTGCAGTCATATAAGGGTGATCTAGATTGGGTGAAGAATTCGTTCAAGGGAAGCCGAGTAGAAGTGAAAAGAGTATCCCTCTAAAAGGAGACTATTCAAGGATCAAAAGTTGATCTAGGGTTTCTGTTGTGAAGCAAAAAGTTGCATACCTACAAGAAGAGGTTGAAACTCTAAAGGAAGCCGAGAAGAGGAAGGAGAAGAGAAATGTTGATGTAAGGGTGAAAAGGAGGGTTGTCGCTTGGTCTTGGAAGGGCTTTAGTGTCAGGGGTCTTTGTCATGGTCTTGGTATTTGTCAATTTAAGTTTCTATAAGAAGAATTTGTTTGGGTTTTCCTCTCAAAGAATGAGAGGTTTTGGCCCTCAATGAAAACCTATATACTCTGTCTCTTATCTCTTTATTTTTCATGCATTCATAATTGTGTTGATGAAAGGAACACAATAATAACATAAGAAAGAGAAGATCGTAATCAAGAAGTAAAATGCATTCACAAGCAATTATCAAAGAAGACAAATCACCTATCTATTTGTGCCCTAGATTTCTCAACACCAATGTCCTTTTAAAACCCTTTTATCATCCTCTTCAAGGACATTCCCCATATTTCACATTCATGCATTTACTCTTTAAAAGTAGTGCATTGTAAATTTAGTCACGTTCATTAAATGTATCATTAATATTATTGTATTTATAGTTGTTAGTCAATTTTCACTTTCACTAGTGAGTGATTAGGATTGTTCATAGGTATAACAAAGGTTTTATTGTCTTTTATCCTCATCAAGATTGAAATGTCATGAGCATAGTTTTGTAGCAGACTTTATTACTTACTACTCTTCAATGTGGTTATAAACATGCGTCATGCATCTCATGTCAAAAGTAGTCTACTACATATTTAATTATATAGTTTGTTAGAATCACACTTGAGATGATTCCCACTAGTTCATACCTCTACTTCTTTTCTGCTTACCAATTCTCAAAATGCAGCAATACTACAACTTGCAACTCTAATACCACTTGTAAAATTTCTCCGTAACCTTTCATGACAATGCATAGAGTTAGAAAGTTTTTATACAATTTACCCTTGGGTAACTATCTTAATTAATATTTTAGATTCTTCATTAACCATTAGATAGAATCTTCATCATTACATAGAGTAATTGTAGTAAAGGAATAGTAAGTTACATAACCATTAACAACCACTATTGTAATTTTTATTGGAATCGGGAGAATGGCGATTAGGGTTCAGAGCGATTAGGGTTCAGAGATACTCTGTCACGGTGCAGACTGTGCTCCTCTGAATCATTTCAGACATTGAACCAAGGGCTCGGTCGTGCATCAATGCGGCAGGGTTCTAAGGAACGCAAATGGACTCCACGTAGGGGGGGGGGGCGTCAGAGCCCTCCCCAGGCGCAAAAAATATGCTGCACGGCGCTGAACAAGATCTGGTGTTTGGTTCTTTAGAGAAGGGATTTATGAATCAAGACAATACGCAGTATGGGAGAAAAAAGACAGAAGGGCGGACGGATAAACACAATGCCGCACAAGACATTGGGGAGAATCAGGGGGAAACCCCGAAAGTCACTTCTGCAACATGCAAACCCATAGCCAAAGAGCGACCTAGAATAGAGCTGCCAGGACACAAAATAGACAAGAGAATTGAATACATGAGGGATCACGCCCTTATCGGGAAGTTCATAGGGTTCTGGCCGATAGAAAGGGCATTATACGACTGGATTGCGGCGAAATGGAAACCCAAAGGAAATGTAACCTTGCAGCTCGGGCCGAAAGGCTTCTTCACTGCGATCTTCTTCTGCCTGGAGGACAAATACAGAATCCTGGGAGAGGGACCCTATTTTTTCAACTCAGCAGGTCTGTACCTGAGGGATTGGATACCAAGATTCAACCCGGATAAGGAATATCTCACATGGGCACCAGTTTGGATGAGACTGTACTCGCTTCCAGATGAGTATTGGGACGAGGATATCCTCAAAGATATAGGAAATGGAATAGGGGAATACATCAGAGCTGCAGAAGAAACAAAAAAGCGCATACACATCTCCTATGCTCACATATGCATCTTTATACGACTGAATGAAGCTTTGCCAGAATCGATAAGTCTCTTTCACCGGGATGAGGAGTGGATTCAACCTCTGGACTATGAGCATGTCCCCTTTCAGTGTAGAAAATGCCATGCACTAGGGCATATTTTCCGGGATTGTCCGCTAAATGTCAAATCTGCTTCCCCTGAATCCTCTGAAGCCCCAGCATAGGATGGCTTCAAAAAGGCCCCTAGCAGAAGGCACGCTCACAAGAAGCCCAGCAATAGCACCAAGCCACAACAAATGACTAACCAAGGACCGGCGACAAAGAATAGTTTTGGAATCCTATCGCGAAGCGCTGAGGACCAACCCTCACCCTCTGTAGACGCCTCTGCTCCCCCTTCCTCATCCTCCCCGCCTCCTCCCTTTGCCTCCTCATCCAAACCCCCCCCCCCACACCGCCCCTCAGCACTCCGACTCTCCATTGGGATGGGCTCATAGAGATGGAAGGGAAAGGCAAGGATATGGATATTGATGGAAAACTAGATCCCCCACAAAGCTCAGAGACAAATCAGGATGGAAGAAATCAAGTGCAAAGAATGGAAGAAGAACCAGAGAGCATAGATATGAATGGACTAGACATCATAGAGCTAGAACTGGCCTGCAACAAGAAGGCATACGACAGCATACCAGAGGATCAACTCAACAAGCTGGAAGTGGTTATCTCTTGGGCCTTCCACCAACATCAATTGGGCATACAGCCTGGTAGCCATTGGGACGGATATCAACTCCCAAAAGAATCCAAGAAAAGAGGAAGAAAAACTGATCTCCAGCGAACGATTGAGATAGGGAAAATACTGGTAGACTCGGGCAGGTATGCTAAACTGACGAGGTACTACAAACCCTCCATCAATAGTTAACTATGAAGCTAGTATCATGGAATGTTAGAGGGCTCAATAGCCCCAAGAAACTTAGAATGTTAAAAAACATGATTAAAATGGAAAAACCTCAAATGTGCTTTCTGCAAGAAACCAAATGTAACAGCTCCACATTAGATAGCATTTTCTCCAAGGCCTGTCCAGGGTGTCGAACGGCAGCAGTGGGTGCCTTTGGTGCCTCGGGAGTGCTGGATATAGCTTGGAACACACAGGCGATAGCTCTCTTTGATCTGCATGCCTCCCATCATATCATCCAGGCGGCTTTTCATATGCTAGGAACGAATATCCATGGAAATCTCACAAACGTGTACTTCCCGCAGGATTCAGGAAGTAAAATTTCCCTTATTGATGCAATAGAGGCCCTGAACACTAACAGAAGGCATCCACTCTAGATAATAGGTGGGGATTTTAATATGATCACCAAGCTAAAGGAGAAAATTGGAGGGCGCAATAGAATGGACCCTGATAACTCCCACTTCAAGGACTTCATTCAGAACACCTCTCTCATAGATATGCCTTTTGGCAATGGAACTTTCACCTGGAGCAATCGCAGAGCCGACAGGCATCAAATTGCCTCCAAATTGGATCGCTTCCTCATATCAGACAATGTTGTTCACCTGGGAGGAGACTTCTCAGCAGCAATTCTTCCTCACACTAGCTCGGATCACTGGCCGATTGCCCTTCAATGGCAAAGACCAGGCAATCCCACTAGAAGACCCTTCCGCTTCGAAGAGTTCTAGCTCATGCATCCTTCGTTCAAAGACATGGTCAAAAATATTTGGACAGTGTAGTATCCTGTTTTCTAATTACAGCAACCAGAGAGATAACCATGAAATTTAAAGACAGTAATGCATAAAATTGAAACCTGCACCTACCTGAGCTGCTTGCTGACTTCCGATTCCGCTGCTGAACTGGTACTCCTTTGAATAAATTTCGAGATGGCCAATACCACCCGACCAGACAGAGCAACCTGGTTGCCCGATCCAGAGAAGCTCTCCACAGAGGCTCTCTGTCCCTCCGTGCCCAGAACTCAGATCACTCAAAGCTCTTCTACTGTAAAATCTCTTCTCCGGGTTTCCTGCTAATGAGTCTTTCCTTCTCTCCCTCTTACCCTTGCTCCCGGGTCAGGCTTCTGCTATATATCCCCCTCGCCTGGCGGTGGCCGCCCTCCCACTTGCAGCCACCGCCTCTCAGCATTGAAGCCTCTCTGCGATATTTCTTGTAATCAATTTCCAGTAGATAGGGTGGTATTTATGAGTTCAGATATTATATGTGATATATATATAGTTTATCGATATCCATGCTGGCACGCTACTTTGCATAAGTTCATAACTTTCTTATATATATTCGTGACATTCCTTTAATACATGGTATGACTTTACTGATATTTCTTATAACCTTTATTTAATATATTTTATAAATATTAAATAATCACTTTATCAAATATATGTTATACATTCCTTTAATACATGGTATTGACTTTACTGATATTTCTTATAACCTTTATTTAATATATTTTATAAATATTAAATAATCACTTTATCAAATATATGTTATAAATATTTAATGTTATATATATACTTATAACATTTCAAAATATGTTATAATCTTTTAATGATATATATATATCTTTTAATTTTTATAATTGTAAAGTCTAACTATATATCATAAAGTTTAATGTATATATATAGATATCTTCATATATTCTAAAGTTTAACATTTTTATTAATGGGTCAATTAGATGGGTTGTTACATACATTCCCCCTTCTGAAAACTTCGTCCCGAAGTTTAGAGCTTCAGGTTCAAGGTTTTAACGGACATGCCCCTTTCTATCCAGGTTCCCAAGCCATTCAAACTCATCCTATCCTTCCTAATCTCTTCTGCTCCCATCCTATCTGTCCTCTACTAGAGTATGCCATGGCGTCAATTTACTGACCTAACCATTCATAACACAAAGGTAACAGCGTCGACTATACCGACCTGATTCCCAGTAGGCATCCGGCAGTCATCATCACACGTCTAGGGGAGCGTGACTCGCACAGTCCTCCCATGACTCCAGGTTCCGGAGGATAAACGGTGGGTAACACCTCCACCCCTCCAGTAGTATCAGGGCTACTACCCTATCATAGAATCACTTTGAGCTTTAACTGATCTGAGTTCTGTCTTCACGTGGCCATCTCGAAAATTGGATCAATTATCTGCAATCATAGTTTATCTGCCAGCTTACCTGTAATCTTACACTCACCCAGCATTTGTAAAATGTGCATCAGCATATTCAAAATAACTTATGTATTATCTACATATAACAGAATTTTGTTTATTTTCTATGCATGTATTCTGAATTTTTTATAGGTGTACTCACTTCCTGTCTTTTATTTTAGTTGCTCGTTTTGACATGCATAAAATAAAACAGATTTATACTGTTTTAATTTCTACCCGAAGTAAAATCATTTGACGGTCTTAACTTTACTTCAACATTTATAATTTAGTCATATAATCACACATATTGTTTTGGTATCCATGTACCAACAGGAATTAAACACATATTATTTTGGTATCCACGTACCAGCAGGAACTTAAACATATTATTTTGGTATCCATGTACTAGCAGGAATTTAAACACATATTATGCCAAAAAGTTCCATGTTTATCACCGATCATTCAAATGTTTTTTTTTTTTATTCTTTAACAGAGGTGAAGTAAATATATATACTAAACATAGTTTAAAATCCTTCAAAATTGACATAGCCTAGGGTATCTTTGACATATGTCCTCTGTATCTTCCCAAGTCGCGGATCCAGAACTATACTTGTCCCATTGGACCTTAACTTGGTCCACCAGATGGTTCCTGAGCTGTCGAACCCTACGTTCCAGAATACGTAAAGGTTCGACCGATATTACTCCCTCGTCTGATACCTGCAATTCCTTCCATTGAAGGTTATGAGATAGATCAGCTATATAATGTCTTAATACAGAAACATGAAATACATTATGAATTTTATGCAGGTGAGGTGGTAGGGCAAGATGATAGGCAACAGGTCCCACTCTTTCCACGACTTTAAATGGCCCAATAAATCTGGGTGATAACTTTGTCCCTTTTTCGAATCGAATAGTACTTTTATTTGGCTTGATGCAGATAAAAACCTGATCCCCTGCTTCATACCTCCTATCAGACCGGTGAGCATCAGCATAACTCTTTTGTCTATCCTGTGCTTCCTTTAATCGCTCTCTAATCTGTCTGACCTGCGCTTCCATTTCATGGATTAATTCTGGTCCTATTATTACTCGATCTTCTAACCTGTCCCAACTTAACGGTGTTCTGCATGATCTGCCATATAAAGCTTCAAATGGAGGCATCCCAATTGAACTGTGGTAACTGTTGTTGTAAGCGAATTCAACCAAGGGTAAAAACTTTTCCCAGTGGGATTGCTGATCCATTACATACATTCGCAACATGTCTTCAAGTACTTGATTTACCCTTTCAGTCTACCCATCAGTCTCAGGATGGTAAGCAGTGCTTAAATTTAGCTGAGTACCTAAGGCTGTTTGCATGCAAGTCCAGAACCTCGAAGTGAATCGAGAATCTCTATCGGATATAATCTTCTTAGGTACTCCATGAAATCTGATAATTTCATTTATGAATACCCGAGCTACGTCAGCAACATCATAAGTATCCCTTACCGAAATAAAATGGGCGCTTTTTGTTAATTTATCCACCACTACCAGAATGGCATTGTGTCTCTGAGAAGTAAGAGGTAGTCCAGTGATAAAATCCATAGAGATGGTCTCTCATTTGGACATAGGTATGTCGTGGGGTTGTAAGAGACCCGCTGGGTGACAATGATCTGCCTTTACTTGCTGACATTCCATACATTTTGCAACAAATTGAGCGATATCATGCTTCATGCCTGCCCAAAAGAAGAGTTTCTTGGTATCCGCATACATTTTCCCTACTCCAGGATGAGCACAATATACGGCTTTGTGAGCCTCCCTGAGGATGGTATCTCGAAGATCTTTATCATCAGGAATGTACATCCTTCCATGGAATCGCAAGATCCCATCGCTTTCTAATACATAACCCTCGAACTTAGATTCCTTTGCCTTAATACCCTCAAGACTTGCCCTCACTTTTAAATACCAACTGTCTTTTATAAGACGATCCAGCACTCGTTGTCTTAAGTCCACCTTAATGGGTATGAGAGAAAATATCCGGGGTCTCCTGCTTAAGGCATCGGCTACCACATTTTCCTCTCCCTTAATATATGATATTCCGAAGTCATACTCACTTAGGAATTCACTCCATCGCCTTTGCCTGGCATTTAAGTCTCTTTGGGTGAACAAATATTGTAGACTTTGATGGTCGCTTTTAAGTGTAAAACTTCGTCCCACTAGATAGTGTCTCCAAATCTTTAAAGCTAATACTACAACAGCTAATTCTAAATCGTGAGTAGCGTAGAGTTCTTCATGAGGTTTCAACTTCCTGGAAGCATATGCTATTACTCCCCTATCCTGCATCAATACTGCACCCAGTCCCTGCTTGGATGCATCAGTGCATATTGTAAAATCTTTATCCATGTCTGGGACTCTTAGAATCGGTGCACTGGTGAGTAGTCTTTTGAGTTCGGAGAATGCCTTGCTGCATTCCTCGGTCCATTCATACCTAATACCTTTCCGCTGAAGAGTTGTAATTGGCTTCGCGATTTTGGAGAACCCCTCAACAAATCTTCGGTAATACCCGGCCAAACCCATAAAGCTTCAAATCTCGTGAGCATTTCTCGGTATTGGCCAATCCATGATCGCTTTTACCTTCTCAGGATCTACCGAAATCCCTTCACCTGAAATGATGTGTCCCAAATAATGAATCCTTTCCTGAAAGAATGAACACTTCGATAGTTTTCCGTACAACTGGCGTTCTCTAAGACAAGACAATACTATCCGCAAATGATCTTCATGCTCTTTCCTATTCTTGGAATAGATGAGTATATCATCTAAAAAGACTTGCACAAATTGATCCAGATATTTACGGAAAACGCTATTCATAAGATTCATGAATACAGCTGGTGCATTGGTTAACTCAAATGGCACCACAGTGAATTCATAATGTCCAAAACGTGTCCGGAATGCAGTTTTGGAAATATCATTCTCAGAAATCCTTAACTGATGATAGCCTGATCGAAGGTCAATTTTTGAAAAGACAGCAGCTCCTTTCATTTGATCGAAAAGGTCGTCAATTCGAGGCATAGGGTATTGATTCTTTATTGTAGCTCGATTCAATTCTCGATAATCCACGCATAATCTTAAAGTTCCATCCTTCTTCTTCACAAAAATTACCGGAGCGCCCCAAGGTGATGTGCTGGGCCGAATGTGCCCTACATCCAGTAGTTCCTTCAATTGGATCTGCAGTTCCCGAAGTTCTGGCACCGTCATTCTATAAGGTGCTTTAGAGATGGGTTGGGTACCTGGTTTTAACTCGATAGTAAGGTCCAACTCTCTTACCGGAGGCAATCCCGGTAGTTCTTTTGGAAATACATCTGGAAATTCGGCCAACACCGGATATTGTCCTAGGGATGGCCCTTTTTCTTGGCTTACTTCTTGAATTACATAAGCCTGGCAACCTTTCCTTAAGCAACGCTTCATCTGCATTACTGAGATGTAGCATAAAGAGACTTCCCTCTTGATTCCCTGAATTTGAATGGCTTCTCCTTCATCATTTATGCCTAGTATTCTTTTCCCATAACAGTCTACCCAAGCTCGGTGAGGTTCTAGCCAATCCATACCTATGATAAGATCATATGTCCCTAATGCTGTGACATAAACTTTCAGTTTAGTCAAACAGACCCCTAGATCAATTTCGCATTGATCCACACTCAAGTCTACGGTTTGGAGTTCTCCTGAGGCCATTTCCACTTGATGGAAATCATTTTATCTACGAGCTGCCAGCCCACATTTGTTTAATGCATATGAAGAAATGAAACTATCTGTGGCACCAGTATCAAATAAGATTTTGAGTTTTATACCATTGATAGTACCTGAAGATTCCACTACCGTGGATTGATGGGCTGCTTGGTCGCGGTCGACCACTGCATGAATTCTATGGTTACCACAGTTGTCAGAATTTGGTTCCTTGCCGGCCCTATGCATTATATTCGACGAAGCTCCGGGGCAGTCCCGTTGAAAGTGCGGTCCCCCACATCCCCAACAATTAATTGGCGCTGATCCTCTTGAGTCGGGACGCGAATTTCTAGAGAACGAGCTTCGTCCTCTCGCATTGGTTCCTCTCGAATTTCTCCCTCCGCTAGCGGTCCTTTGAGATGCCCAGGGACTGGTGTTTGATGATCCCGCGGCTATAGTGTTTACCGCCATGGGAACTCTTGTCCCCATACTTGGGGTAAACCTGTTACCGTAAGGTGGTCTCGAGCTACCTCCTCTGAAAAAGTTCCGGGGAGCCTTCCCTGGAAGTCCTGATTGTAAAGGCCCTGCTGGCCCTATATCCTTTTTTATTCCAAGGTGTTCTTCTGCATAACGGCTACATTTGACTGCCTCGGCTACCGATGACGGTTTCCACATACTTACCAAGGCTCTGATGCGAGGGTTTAACCCAAATATGAAGCGTTCAGCTTGCCGTTCATCAGAGTCTAAGTAGGGAATGTATTTTACCAGCTCCATAAACCTTATTTCGTACTCTTCCACCGTTTTACTTCCCTGAATTAGTGTATGAAAGGCTCTGGCTTGCTGCTGTTGAAAATATGGAGGTAAATACTTCGCACGGAACCTTTCCTCAAACAGATCCCAAGGAACGTTGTCTGATGTAAGGTGTAGCTGCTTTTCCAGGTTTCCCCACCAAATCAGGGCACTTTCCTTTAGTTGAAATACGGCAATTTTTGTTTTTGCAGCAGGCGAATATTCTCTCAACCTAAAGCACCGGTTCATCCCTTCCAAACATGCCTCAGCGCGTTCACCAGCTCGACCTCCCGAAAATTCGGGGAGTCTAATTTTCTGAAGCTCTCTAGAGATGTCTTCTCCTGATCCTCTGGGCTCCAAATTATGTGGTTCCGCTGAACTGGTGGCTACATGCTGAAATTCCTCTTTGTTTTTAGCCTTAGTGGTTTCTTTTAATGTTGCTAATAAGGCTTCCAAGGAGTTTATTATTACCGTTAACTCTGGTGCTGGGGCGGTTGATGATGAGGGTCTTGGTGGTGACGCTGGGGATGATGATGACGACGGCGACGACATTACGGGTGGGGATGCCGCCCGATCTCGTCGTCGTCGCTCATATGTCTTCACCATTTGCAATGGTTCCTGAACACACAATAAAATTTTATCAAAGTTATGAGGTAGACGACCGAATTTTTAACATGTAACTTTCTTTTGCGATAATACATTTAGAAACGGGTATAGTTTTGCTATTTTTACCCGCTAGGCGGATCTTACTGGTACCGAGGTCAAGGAGGATGGTCTCGCGACCTCCTTGTCCTATGCAGGGTATTCTATCCTAAAAATGAATAATGCAGAAGAGTATAGATCCTAAAACATCCCTGTTAATATGCAGAGGGGGTTGCAATAATGAGAGGGTTTTGCATACAAAATCTGCAATCAGGGTTTTACCTCAGACAGCTTGGGGAGGTGGACGGCCTGTGGATCGGGAATAAAACTTCCCCGATTAATCATAGGCTCATGTTCCAGCACTCCAGTCTTTGTCTGCCTGCCTACGGATTATGAGGCATGACCTTGTATTTGTTTCCATTTAAGTGAAGATAAACAACATAATGAAATTTTGAGGGCCTTTGAATACGTAATTTTGCTATTCCGGAGAAAGAATACTGAAACACAAGGGAATGCAATAGCTGGCAACGAGGCTCTTTAATTTATGAGATTGCATGCATCCGTTTCAAGCCTTCACTCATTGAGGGAGCTAAGATCAAATTATCAATGACATGCTTATGCAACATATATTCTGGCTAAACCTCTGGATCATTCTCTTGTTCTTAGTAAAAGCTAAAAAAAAAGGCTCTTAGTGTCCTTGTGATTTTTGATGTTTAGCTTTATAAGGTATATAGTGAGAAGTGACATTAGAATAGTATACATGGATGGTTTCTAAAACATTGGCCGCTGTACTGGGCCACTTTGTCAACCCTGCCCTCGTGAACATTGAGAACCACCTAGGACACCACTCATATGATAAGTTTCTGTCATAATTAGGGGAAAATCATTAGTCTTATACATGAAGGAGACAATACTGCTACGTCCTCATTAGACTGTGCTATTGGGTTACTCTGTTTAGCCCTGCAATCCATCAATTAGAATGCCTTCAACAAAGACCTCTGAGCGCACATGGTGTAAGACCACTGGATACTGCAATTTAATTACCTTCTGTGGCTAGACTTGTAAAGAGTTGAAAAGCCTTCACACCATATGCATGCTGTCCATAACATGTAAAACTCTAAGGAACTGTTTTAATTAGGTAATTTGTGAAAGACTTTACTTGTATCTATGTTTCCATTTTGCATAATTATCAGGGACTTAAATCCCAAATCCATGGCAAATACAATTTCAAGCTGGCTGAAATTTGTTATTTTTCTGTTGTTTATAAGTTGGGATTTGGGTCCCAAAGGGTTTTATATTCCATCTCCCAACTTTCCACCCCTATACCTAAATATAGGAGTGCTTTAGCACTCATTGGGTGGTCATTTAGAGTTGCTGTCCTATTATATCAGACTGCAAAAAGCTATAGAGGATAACAAGGGCACCAACTAATCTGGTCCAAGAATCCTTAACCAGGAGTCTAAATTAATAAATAACACCATAATTCCTTATGAATACAGTATGAGTGGTTTATGTACTATGTCTCACATTATTTGGTTTAGTTTTATTTGTTGTTTTAGTTTTATGATGCATTAGTATACATAAAACAGTTGCTTCAGAACTTAGGACATAGACAATATGCTACTTGCTCCTTTGAAAGCTCTGAGACACTCAGAGATTTTTCAATCAAGAAAAATATTCCTTCTCAAGCCCCTTTTTCAAAGAACTCAATGTCCCTTTTATTACTGTATAGAAGATTTCAAGGAGATTGTTTCTTCTCAAAAACTGAAAGAAGACTAATGCATTTCTTATCTTTGCTATCAAATACTTCTACTGCTTGATGCCTGTAGCTTGTCAAGAAAGATCAATCTGCCTTCCAAAATAAGTATGACTTCAAGATGTTCTGAGATACCGCTTTTCTAGTTATATCTTTTTCAAAACACCAATAAGTGTGCTTAGACTTCAAACAACACATGTATACCAAATACTGAGGATGTAGATTCTCAGACAAGGTTGGCTTCTTAAGTGATTGACCAAGCTTGGATCACATGAAAATATACATCATTTTAGGACTGTGACTTCCTTCTTCAAAGGTGAATACTTCTGATATATGCGTAACCTCCATAGGTCGGCTTCTAGTCTCACTGTTAAGTCTACATAGTATAAATATAAACTCTGAAACTGTGCAGTGTGCTTCCTTCTATCTCAAGAATTCGAATTCTTATACTTCTGTACAAGACTGATATTTCCTTTAAGCATGGTGGCTTGATCTTTGATCTTTAAAGTGCATAGATCTATGATTTCTTCTTCTGGATATAGTGATGAACCAGACTTGAATATACAGGCCTATAGATTTGGTCTCGGCCCTCTCTTGATAGGATAGTGGTTGCATTTATGTGATATTGGCCTTTTCTGCAACCTTAAGATAGGTTTTCCAGAATCTAGCAAAGTCTTCAATGAATTTACTCTGGTTTCTCTTTAAGGATGCTTCAACCATATTTCAACATATATACTTAAGCTTGGAAAAGAAGTAAACGCCCAGGCCTCTGTGCTCTCGGATCCTAAAACAACTCAGATCACACCCATATATCGATACATAATTTATTTGCATTCGTAAAACAGAGATGAGAGGAAATGCAACGAAGAAGCACGCAATCTTCTGATCTGGAGTTTGATGGTTAAAATAACAATTTTTGTAATACCGACTTGGGAGGATGATTCTATAATGAACAGTTCTTCCAGAACAAAAACGAATCATCAACTTATCTTCTCTTGCTGGTTTGAGGTTGAACTAGGGCTACAGAACTTGGTTTAGGGCTTCCCTTCTAATGGCTGGAAATTAACAGAACAACCACAACAACTCTGCCCAAATCGAATCACGCTTAAAATTCTCTACTCGTTCAGTTAATCACAGCGTACAAGAGCGTAGGGTTGGGAGGTCCGAAGGTTTGAACAGGGCTCTGATACCATGTGTAGTATCCTGTTTTCTAATTACAGCAACCAGAGAGATAACCATGAAATTTAAAGACAGTAATGCATAAAATTGAAACCTGCACCTACCTGAGCTGCTTGCTGACTTCCGATTCCGCTGCTGAACTGGTACTCCTTTGAATAAATTTCGAGATGGCCAATACCACCCGACCACATAGAGCAACCTGGTTGCCCGATCCAAAGAAGCTCTCCACAGAGGCTCTCTGTCCCTCCGTGCCTAGAACTCAGATCACTCAAAGCTCTTCTACTGTAAAATCTCTTCTCCGGGTTTCCTGCTAATGAGTCTTTCCTTCTCTCCCTCTTGCCCTTGCTCCCGGGTCAGGCTTCTGCTATATATCCCCCTCGCCTGGCGGTGGCCGCCCTCCCACTTGCAGCCACCGCCTCTCAGCATTGAAGCCTCTCTGCGATATTTCTTGCAATCAATTTCCAGTAGATAGGGTGGTCTTTATGAGTTCAGATATTATATGTGATATATATATAGTTGATCGATATCCATGCTGGCACGCTACTTTGCATAAGTTCATAACTTTCTTATATATATTCGTGACATTCCTTTAATACATGGTATGACTTTACTGATATTTCTTATAACCTTTATTAATATATTTTATAAATATTAAATAATCACTTTATCAAATATATGTTATACATTCCTTTAATACATGGTATGACTTTACTGCTATTTCTTATAACCTTTATTTAATATATTTTATAAATATTAAATGATCACTTTATCAAATATATGTTATAAATATTTAATGTTATATATATACTTATAACATTTCAAAATATGTTATAATC